>MDKH01163147.1:0-21687 GCA_005239495.1 Nicotiana undulata
GGTGGGAGACGGCCGGTCTTTCAGAGAGGAGTGAGAGACGAGTGGGAGGTCTCTGAGGGGGGGGTTTTAGACTTAGGCTTAATGTTCGTCTTGTGCAGGTACAATGTCTCATCGTCTGAGTAATCATGCCAATATCGATTTCGCTAGAGTGCCTTTGAGTAGTAGAAGAGGTAGGCAGGCAGAACCCGCTGCCCTAGTGAAAGAGGAGATGGAGCAAATTGACCCTGAGGCTGACGTGGCCCTTGAGTGCAGGTTAGACATTCAGGCTGTCCCGGCACATGCTAGACATTAGTTTAAGCGTTTGTCCCTGCTGTGAACCCGGATCCCGAGGTTTCCATTTATAATGAGAAGCTTTCCTGTGAAGTACTCTGTGATCTACAACAACATCCGGTCCCTAGATTTTGAGAGTTTGTTCTGTCTCGGTGACGCGCTGAACGTGACTTGGTCAAGGAATCCTATGCCAACTACCAGGCCGAGGCTAGTTTAGATGTTGAGTATCAGGTAGAGGTGCGAGGAAAAATGATCCGCTTTTCCTCTCGGTGACCAACCATGTTATGGAATTCACAAAGCATTCTCAAGAGCTATTCCATAGATTTCTTCATTGGCATGACTATTCGGATATCCACCGTCAACTGTGTAGGTCTAATTTTATTACTACCTGGACGAGGGATACCAATGAATGTCACAAAGACATGAAGAATTATACCTTCCACCACTCGACCAGAGTTCTTCTGCATTTTATCAACGCCAAGATTATGCCGACTCCAGAGTAAGATGGGCGTTTAAGGGTGAAGGTTTTTCGGATCTATGCTTTCCTAACCCTGATGGAGTTTGACCTCAGATAGATCATGCTAGACAAGGATATAGTGCGACATTTTGATTTTTGCTAACTGTTTTACCCGAGTATGATCACTCGGTTGCTGAGGACACATCATATGGATGAGGAACCTCAATATGATCGGGTGATTCTGACACCGTGGCCTATTAAGGTCTTTGATGTTATTTCGTGATTGATCCTCGTACTATTGTTGTTTCAACATGGAGCATATGATGGTTCGTGTTTAGGAGACATTGTAAATGATATTCGCTAATATATGCCTTCACACTGAAAGGGGGGGAAGTTGACTTGGCTGAGCTGCAGCAAGATCATCCCATCTCTGCTATTATATCGTAGTTGTTGGGCTTGCCTGAAGGAAGTAGGCTGCCACCTGAAAAGGATGTGAACTATGTGACATCTTATTATGAGGATTATTTGCTGACATTCGAGGGCCTCAGGGGGTCACATTTTTCACTTTTTTTCTCTTTTTTTGCATTGGGGACAATTCAATTTCTTAAGTGTTATTATATATGCACGAGGGGGACACTCCGTGCCGAGTGATTGTGAGGTTATTCATGAGGGGACATTTCGTGCCGAGTGTTATTATATATGCACGAGGGGACATTCCGTGCCGAGTGATTGTGAGGTTATGCACGAGGGGACATGCCGTGCCTTTTGTTGTTCATTATCTGTTTTGAGAAGTTAAATTCCTGCCTTTATCTTTACATTTAAGTTATTACCCTGTTCTACCGTACTAGCATTTTGTTGCTCCTTTTACCCCAGCACGTTCTTCCCGTATCTGTCTTACTTTCTTATTTCCGTCGATATTCTGTGTTATTATATAGAATAGCACAGGTACATATATCATTGTCGGTCCTATCCTCGTCACTACTTCGCCGAGGTTAGGCTCGGCACTTACTCAGTACATGGGGTCGGTTGTACTGATGCTACACCTGCACTTCTTTATGTTGTGCAGACTACGCAGCCGGACCCGGTGATCACTGACGGTCGGAGCATCTCATCAGTTCACATAGGAGACATCGAGGTAGAGCCGCAGACGTTCGTGGGCCTTGGCGTCACCTACTACTCTTCACTTTCAGCTCTGTCTTACTTTATATTTCAAAGACAGTCCTACGTACTTATTTTCAGACCTTCGTTTTTAGTAATCTCTTAAACAGTTCGTGAGTATGTGACACCAGTTCTGGGATTTGTATATGGGTTTTACTTCAAAATTGCTATGTTATTTTTGGCTATTTGTTAACCTTCATATTGTTGACCATCGATGCTTTAGTTATCTTATCTGTGTTTGTTGTTAATGAATTTTATCTAGTTCAAACGTTGGCTTGTATAGCGGGTTCAGCGTTAGACGTAATCATGGCCCGAAGGTGGGATTTCGGGTCATGACAATAGGGCAGCTGTCAACCTTGTCTTTTTAGACAGCTTCCCATATTCTATAATATTCTTACCTATTAAAGACCTTTCTACCCTTAAAATTCTGATTCCCTAAGTCTACATTACCTATTGTACCCTTTGGAGTCCCTGAATTTACCATTGGGTAATCCAGGTTACTCACTTGGGTTATTACTTAACTTTAGTTAACTAACACTAGTTATGTCCTTTAGGTGACTATTAGTTGTTCTTAACTAAGGTTAGGTCAACTAGTGAAAGGTTAATTGATTAGGAGTTTAGAGTTAGTTTCATACTAATTACCTATGTTTAAGTGAATCAATTAAAGTAGGTCAATCAATTTAATCCTTTAACTTAAGCTAAATGATTTAGTTAAGTTAATTCAATTTTATTACCTAAAATCAGAGATTTAGCCAATTATTAAGCCTAGGTTTAAATTAATTAATTAATCAGTTTAATTAGGATTAGTTAAGGTTAGTCAACCTATTTTCTTAACTTAGGTAAAATGATTTGTTTTAGTTACTGAAACCTAAATTAATTATCCTAAACATATTATTTTTAGTTAATTACTTAAGAGACTATTAGACTAGATTAACCTGTCAAAAAAGTGAGTATAGGAAATTATTATTAACTAAATTAGTCTTGATAAGTCCAGGTTAAACCATGACCAAACATTATTTTAGAACTAAGTATTAGCCTAATTTACCTAATTTTGAAGCATTCAAATGGATTACTAAACAATTAATCAATGCAAACACTCATGTCTTAAGGAAAAGAACAGTAAATTCTAACATGATCATTAACATGACACATTGACAAATTTGTTTAACCAATACAAGGCAGGAGATTGAAGACATAATGCACATAGTGATGAATCCAACTAAACTAGGCGTGATCGTCAAGATACAATATTACTAAGTATTTGGCAGGATTAAACAAAACAGAATCATGACACATATAACATGTATGAGAGAACAATGTAAAAGAAGAGAACTCTAGACCTAAACAGTGATTATCAAACTATTTACGGTTTCTGGCTTAAGAACAACATAAGTGAGGACAAATTAATACAAATAATAAAAACAGGAAAAACTTAAACAAAAATAGCATAGAAACAATGATATACTAATAGGAAGACAGTGATTAGATTACGACATGTTCATGCTAAAAATAAAAAGGCCCGAGAAACAGGCAGAAATGAGGGGGAATACCCGTTTAAAGTTGGCCGGAAAAATCGAGGGTTGCCGGACCTTGGACGGAATCCGGAAAGGTATGAAAACGAATCAGACCCTCATGAATCAATTGCTCTAGTCAAGAGCAATTGACTCATGAAGGTCAGAGCCGTTGATTGTCTCTAAATCGGTCGGTGTAGTGATTTAGGTTTTTCAGATTCTTAGATCTGAAATTGAAGCAAATTGATTGGGTTTTTGGGGAAACTAGCCATGGGAGGTGATTGAGGAGGTGAAGAAGACCATAGGGTTAAAATTTGAGGTCAATTGGTGGAGCTCCGCCGCCGGAGGCGATTTCCGACCGGCGGAGCTAGGACGGCAGGCGGGGTTACGGTGGGAGACGGCCGGTCTTTCAGAGAGGAGTGAGAGACGAGTGGGAGGTCTCTGAGGGGGGGTTTTAGACTTAGGCTTAATGGGGGTAGGGGGTACTCTTGGAACAATTATATATGTTAGGGGTATGGGGTTTAGGACCGTTGGATCAATGAGATCTAACGGCTAGGGGCTCAAGGGGTTTAAACAGGGTCGTTTGGTACTGGAGCTGGGTAGACCGGATGAGGGGTTTGGGCTGGGTCATTTTGTGTGTAGAGAAAGGATTGGGCTTGGGTACTTCTTGGCCCAGGTCCGATTTTAGGCTTAATTTTCCTATATTAATCTAATTAATTAACTCTTAATTAAATCAAACTTTATAAAAAAGTGTAGTATTTAATTCTAACTTAATTTGTCTATTTATAAATTATATAATTTTAATACTCCTAATTAGATCCATAAAAATGATAAATTTGAGCAATTAGTTATCAAAACCACATTACATCAAATAATCGTTACCCGTTTTGTTATTTAATTTAATTAATTATCCATAAGAAATTTGTAATTTCTTGGTAATAATGATGCACCTAACTATGCAACCTTAATAAATTTGTTTTAAAAAAAAGTGAATTATGATTATGTAATGCAAAAACAATTCACATATCACACTAAAATTCGACAAAATTTTATAAAATTAATTAATTTTATTGAATTTTGTAGGAGTGTATGGTAGGTGAAAAATCACGCGCTCACAGCTGCCCCTCTTTGATCGGAAGCACGAAGGGTTTTCGGGCAAAGACAAAGTGAGCAACAATAAATGACTTTTACCCATTCATATGTTCAATTGTGAAGCGTTCTTGAAAAGTTTGACTGAACCCGTGCTTCAGAGGTTGCCTACATATCCTTGGCTATAAAGGAATCATGTCAGTGTAGTTCTGGAAGTTTTGGTAGCTGGGACTACCGAGTAACTGTGGTTTCTTTGTGGTTGTTGTTGTTACTGCTGCTGATCTCTTTATTACACCAAAGTAGCAGAAATGGAGAAGTCTAATCTAAACCTATCAACTATGAGTTACAAGAGTCCTATCTATTAGTTTGTTGAAGCCTGATCTTGAATCATGGATGCTTTTAT
This sequence comes from Nicotiana undulata, assembly GCA_005239495.1. Lineage (NCBI taxonomy): Eukaryota > Viridiplantae > Streptophyta > Magnoliopsida > Solanales > Solanaceae > Nicotiana > Nicotiana undulata. Next base: position 4,889 of record MDKH01163147.1, read on the forward strand.
ACAGACTTGATCTGGACCTTGATGCTTGTTAGTTGTAGGCGCTGGTTCAAACTTCTTTAGCATTTCGGGTCAAAAAGGGATATGCGCCGCTTGTGACTTCAGTTTTGTCTTGAGCGGTCCATATCTTTTCCGTTTCCGTACATTGGATTCAACCTTCTCTTTCCTCTTTTGTTTTATTATTTTGGATATAAACTTCTTATTTTGGTCTTCTCGAGTCCATTGTAATCAGCACAAAAATCCAAGAAAACAAACGAACGAAATTTTTTGCCCAAGTTTTCACTAGGAAAATTTCGTGAGTTATTGTAAATAAAACTATACTACTTTATTATTGAAAGCGGTGAAAGGCCGGGAGCAGTGCATCCGGGGTTATTGCAGACTAGAGAGTTGACACCCCATACCTCAAAGCAAGATTCACTAGGGGTGGCAAAATGAAATCAACTAGAGATTGCGTAAACTTATGCTGGGGAAGAAGTCAATTAGGGAATGTATAACCTTAATTGAAGGAAATCACCAATCAGGGAATGTATACCCTTAATCGGAAAAGAAAGCAACAATTAGGGAATGTATACCCTTAATTGGAAAGGAAATCATCAATTAGGGAATGTATACCCTTAATTGGATAAGAAAACATCAATTAGGGAATGTATATCCTTAATTTGCATCAACTAGGGAGCGCGTGCACCTGTGTCAGGAAAAGAAAATCAATTAGGGAATGTATACACTTAATTGGAAAAGAAAACATCAATTAGGGAATGTATACCCTTAATTGAAAAAAAAATCATCAATTAGGGAATGTATACCCTTAATTGGAAAAGCAATCATCAATTAGGGAATGTATACCCTTAATTGGCATCAACTAGGGAGCGTGTACACCCATGTCAGGAAAAGAAAATCAATTAAGGAATGTATACCCTTAATTGGAAAAGAAAAAAACAATTAGGGAATGTATACCCTTAATTGGAAAAGTAAAACAACAATTAGGAAATATATACCCTTAATTGGAAAGGAAAACAACAATTATGGAACGCATACCCTTAATTGGATAAGAAAACATCAATTAGGGAATGTATACCCTTAATTGGCATCGACTAGGGAGCACGTGCACCCATGTCGGGAAAAAGGCATTCAATTAGGGAATGTATACCTTTAATCGGAAAGGAAAGCAACAATTAGGGAATGTATACCCTTAATTGGATAAGAAAGCATCAATTAGGGAATGTATACCCTTTATTGAAAAATAAAATATCAATTAGGGAATGTATACCCTTAATTGGAAAAGAAATCATCAATTAGGGAATGTATACCTTTAATTAGCATCGACTAGGGAGCGTGTGCCCCTATGTCGGGAAAAGAAAATCAATTAGGGAATGTATATCCTTAATTGGAAAAGCAATCATCAATTATGGAATGTATACACTTAATTGGCATCGACTAGGGAGTGTGTGCCCCCATGTCGGGAAAAGAAAATCAATTAGAAAATGTATACCCTTAATTGGAAAAGAGAAACATCAATTAGGGAATGTGTACCTTTAATTGGGAAAAGTGTAGCTAGGGTTTGGAGACCCTACACCACTTCAGGTTTGAGCTATTTTCAACATGTTTTTTTTGAATAAATGCGGGAAAGGATTTTGGAGAAAACTTCCTTTTTGGAGTTGTTGTTGCAGAGCTGCTTCTAGCTCTTGCGCCTTTTCTTTTGGTTGCACCTGCTTTTGCGCGGTTTCTTTTGAGTTTCACCTCTTTATTATTTCAACAAAGAACAATTTGTTAGTTTGAAACGGTGGTTGGTTTTGCGGCCTTGATTATTTCAACTGTTTGATCTCAGCTCTGTTGACGAAGATCTCAACAGCCTGCTTGCTAGCTTGCTAGTTGGGGATTGGGTTTCATCTCTAATCCCGGGGACCTTGGCTTTCCAGGTTTTACCATGGTGATCGGTCACGTAGGACCCAATTTTTGGCTTTACTTTGCCTTTGTAGACCTTTCACTTGCTTTTTCTTTTGGATTTCTAGAGTATCGGGGAAATTTTGGCCCCCTCAAATTCTGCTGCAACGGTTAGTCGCGTGGGACTTAAACTTTCCAACTTTATTTCACCATTATTGGATTTTTCTTTCTGACTTTTTTTCCAACATTAACTTTAGGGCATTTGGAATATTTCGGGTTTTCAAACCTCGCTGAGAGAGTTGGCCACGTGGGACTTAACCTTTCCCTTCATTCGCCTTTATAGGCACTTCAATTTGATTTTCTCCTTTCAAGGGTTTTGAGTTGCAGCATCGGCCGCCATGGCTAGTCGAGGTCGACTTGATGCTCCTGACGAGGCTGGGTGCCTTTTGCATATTAGCCCGTGTCAAATGAGAGCCCTGTAAATCAGACTTGCCATCCTTTCTTTGCCTTAACTTAGAAATAGAGTCAGACTGAAAGGGATTGAAAAAGAATAACAAAGAAACGGGGACAATGAATTTTGAAAAAAAAATATCCCTTTCGGGGAGAGAAATAGGACTTATCTGGAGTGCATGCGGCTTTCAATGAACATGACATGCGTCTTAGATTTGATGCCTGATTTATATAAACCATCTGACTCTCAGATGTTCGTCACGACTTTTAACTCGAGGTTGAGAAACCTTGCCCCAGATCATGTCGGTATCAGTGACCAATCATCCTCTTTTCGATTAGTAGTGCCCTTTTCGGGTTTTCACCAGCTAAACTCTCTCAGTTCTCTTCTCGTCATCGCCCTATAGTGCTCTTTGCGAGTTTTCACCAACAAGACTCTCTAATTTTTAATTTCTCTACTGAGTGTCACCTTATGGTGCCTGTGTGGGTTTTCACTGGTAAGACTCTCTCATTTTAATTTCTCTCATTGCTTGTATAAGGTCCAAATAGATGTATCTTCCCATTCTGGCTTTTCTTTGTCGATCAATCGGAAGGACTTGACTAGGATTTTGGATCAAAAGAATTTGTATTGAATTACGACCTTGGAACTTTCAGGCGAATCATTGCCGCATCTCAACACTTGCCCCAGATTAAACACTTGGGGGGAATGTGGATTTTTATTTTGGTGTGACTGAACCCCAGGGAGAGGCTGCCTACGTATCCTTTCGGAATCAAGTCGGACGTAGTTTAGGCAAAACATATGGTTTTTGTTTTGATTTTGTTTTGATTTTTTTTCGTTTTCTCTTCTCTTTTTTTTATTTCTTCCTTTCTTTTTCTTTTTCTCTTTTTTTTTTCTTTTTTTTTCTTTCCTCCCCTTTTTTCTTTTTATTTTTCTAATTTTTTTTTTCAAGTTCCAAGGAGGGTAGTCAAAAAAAAAAATGAGTAACCGGCTCAAAGGGTTTACAAAATGGTGGTGTTTGGGGTTGTATGAATGAAAAGCCTTTGTCATTTCGATCATCCGTATCGACATCACAAAGAGGTCAAACGTAATACCTTTTGACTGCATCTGCATTAACAGTCGTTTCGGGGTCATTTCTTTCGATGTCTCCCAAGTACAACGCTCCTTTCGGAAGCAATTTCCTTATGATGTACGGACCTCTCCAATTCGGGGTGAATTTTCCTTTAGCCTCTTCTTGGTGCGGGAGGATACGTCTTAATACAAGTTGCCCTACTTCAAAGTTTCAAGGCCACACTTTCTTATTGTAGGCACGAGCCATTCTTTGTTGGTACAATTGCCCGTGGCAAATGGCGGCCATCCTTTTCTCGTCGATCAGCGTTAATTACTTTAATTGGGTTTTGACCCATTCATCATTCTCAATTTCTGCTTCGACAATAATCCGAAGGGAGGGAATTTCCACTTCTGCGGGTCTTACGGCTTCAGTGCCATAAACAAATAGATAAGGAGTAGCTCCAACCGACGTGCGCACTGTCGTGCGATATCCCAGTAACGCGAAAGGCAATTTCTTGTGCCATTGCCTGGAAGTTTGAATCATTTCCCTGAGGATTTTCTTAATATTTTTGTTTGCTGCTTCAACAACGCAGTGTGTGATTTGCGGTGTGTGATTTGGAACTATTCACATACCTCCCTCATCAAGTTACTGTTTAGATTTGCAGCATTGTCGGTAATGATAGTCTTTGGGATACCAAAATGACGGATGATATTAGAGTGCACTAAATCCACCACTTCTTTCTTGGTGACAGCTTTGAATGTGACTGCCTCGACCCATTTCGTTAAATAGTCAATAGCGACCAAAATAAATCGGTGCTCGTTTGAGGCCCTTGGCTCGATCGGCCATATGACATTCATTCCCCAGGCAACAAACGGCCAAGGTGCTGACATAGGATGCAATTCTGATAGTGGTGCGTGAATCAAATCGCCGTGTATTTAACACTTGTGGCATTTCCGGACAAAGCTAAAATAATATTTCTCCATGGTCATCCAATAATACCCAGCCCGCAAAATTTTCTTTGCGAGGACGTATCCGTACATGTGGGGACCGCATACTCCTGAGTGCACCTCGTTCATAATCTTTTCGGCTTCTTTGGCGTCTATGCATCTTAATAGATTCAGATCGGGAGTCCTCTTATACAGTACTTCCCCACTTAGGAAGAAACTGCTGGCGAGTCTCCGGATGGTTCTCTTTTGGTCCCCATTGGCCTGCTTTGGATATTCTTTTGTTTTCAAGTATATTTTGATATTGTGATACCATGGTTAGACATCGGGCTCTACTTCGACCGTGTTGCAATAACCATGCCTTTCTTTGATTTGAATTTCCAACGGGTCGATGTGAACATTACCCGGATATGGCAGCATTGCAGCTAGGGTAGCTAGAGCATCGGCTAACTCGTTGTGGCATCGAGGAATATATCTGAACTCGACAGCTTTGAACCGTTTGCTAAGATCTTCCACATGTTGTCTGTATGGAAGGAGCTTAATATCCCGAGTTTCCCACTCTCCTTGAGCTGCTTGATGATCAAATCTGAAACTCCCATTATCAATAACTCTTCTACATCAATGTCAATGGCCATGTTCATACCCATTAAACAAGCTTCATATTCGACAGTATTGTTTGTATAGAAGAATCGAAGGCGGGCTGTGGCGGGATAGTGTTGTCCCGTGGGTGAAATCAAGATTTCCCCCATCCCCACACCTTTTGCATTTACAGCTCCATCAAAGAACATTTTCCAAGTGTTGGCGTCCTCAGAAGTTATCTCGACTGAATTTACCTCTTCGTCTGGGAAGTAAGTGCTTAGGGGTTGGTAGTCGTCATCGACAGGATTTTCTGCCAAGTGACCTGCCAACGCCTGGGCCTTCATTGCCTTGCGAGTGACATGGACTATGTCGAATTCGGTGAGCAGAATCTGCCACTTAGCTAATCTCCCGGACGGAATTGGCTTTTGGAATATGTACTTCAACGGGTCCAGCCTAGTGATGAGGTAGGTGGTATAAGCCAATAAATAATGCCGGAGTTTCTGAGCGACCCAAGTTAGAGCGCAACACGTTCTTTCCAACAGCGTATACTTGGCTTTGTAGCTCGTGAACTTCTTGCTCAAGTAATATATGGCTTGTTCTTTCTTCCCGGTTGCGTCATGTTGCCCGAGAACACACCCGAAGGAATTTTCCAACACTGTCAGATATAAGAACAAAGGCCTTCCTAGTTCTGTTGGGACTAGCACTGGCGGGTTTGACAGATATTCTTTGATCTTGTCGAATGCGTTCTGGCATTCGTCCGTCCATTTGATGGCTGCATCTTTCTTCAACAGCTTGAATATAGGCTCACAAGTGGACGTCAGTTGAGCGATGAACCTGCTGATGTAATTAAACCTACCCAACAGGCTCATGACATCCTTCTTGGTTCTTGGTGGTGGGAGATCCCGAATAGATTTTATCTTTGTCGGGGCTAGCTCGATGCCCCGTCGGCTGACTATAAACCCCAGTAATTTCCCAGACATAACTCTGAAGGCACACTTGGCAGGGTTTAGTTTCGGATCATACTTACGCTGGCGTTCGAAGAATTTCCTCAAATGTTGGACATGGTCATCTTGCGTCCTAGATTTAATAATCACATCATCCACGTATACCTCAATCTCCTGATGCATCATGTCATGGAAAAAAATTGTCATGGCCCTCATATATGTTGCTCCGGCGTTCTTTAGACCGAATGGCATGACTCGGTAACAATAGGTGCCCGAGGGCATAGTGAAAGCTGTATTTTCTGCATCCTCTTCATCCATCAATACCTGGTGGTATCCAGCATAGCAATCCACAAAAGACTGTACTTCATGTTTGGCACAATTGTCAACCAGGATATGTATGTTTGGTAATGGAAAGTTATCTTTAGGGCTTGCTTTATTCAAATCTCGATAGTCGACACATACTCTGACTTTTTTGTCCTTTTTTAGGTACTGAAACCACATTGGCCAGCCAGGTGGTGTATTGGACCACCCGGATCACTCCCGCTTTTAATTGTTTAGTGACCACTTCTTTGATTTTTCACTCATGTCTGTTTTAAATTTCCCCTGCTTTTGTTGGACTGGTGGATAACTGGGGTAGGTTGGTAATTTGTGTACCCCAAAATCTACACTTAGTCTGGGCATGTCGTCATAGGACCAAGCAAACACATCTTTCAATTCGAATAGAAGTTGAATCAAAGCGTCCCTAGTTCTTTCATCATGGTTTCTCGAACCTCTTCTTCATTACCCAAGTTGACGAGTTCTGTTTCGTTTAAGTTCGTCTTAGGCTTATTCTCGAATTGTTCTAATTCTCGATTTATTTCCCTAAAATCCTCTTCTTCGCCATATTCCGGTTCTTGAATCATTATTTCGAGGTTAGACAGCGTATTAAGATCAAAGCATGACGTCCGCAAGCATGCCATGTTATTTAAAGTCGCATTATTAGGACTGAAAATAAGAAAAATAGGCAAAATCAGAAGGAATAATAGACTATGAATTTTTGATTTTTCATTTCATTGAATTTGAACATAGGAGGGTTTACATCATAATTCAAAAAGGCAGTAAATTAAAAACACTTGAGTTCCACCCTGAAATAACTCATAGTGCAGGAAATATGGCAAAACTGAACTACCGAGTCTCCCGCCTGACGGGGAATGGAGTAGCCTTCCAATTATGAAACTTCGCATTTGGGCCCATGTATTGCACCTCGGCGGTGCTTGAGCCTTCTCCCAACTGGACCATGTTAGTTTCATACAACATCTGCTTCATGGCCTCGCAGATTCCCTCGATTTCTTCGGCCGTAAGGCCACTTCTTCTTCTTCGACATATTGCAGTTCGATAAAAGTCTCAGTAATATGGGGGACTGGCTGAGGTAAGTCCCATCCATTGCTTCTACGAGTGTCGGCCCACTTCACATCTTCATCTGAGGCTTGGAAACCTATGCTGAAGAATTTTTTAGCCGCAGGTAGAGAGATCGGTTCAGTGATACCTTGCAAAGACACCCCAAGCCCCTTTCCGAGTCTATGTCCATGTCTAATCATGTCGGTAGTGACCATGATTGATGCATTCGATAGGCAGGGTTGTGGGCACAGAGCACCTTCTTCATGCTGGTCGGCCGGCACAATTTCAAATGCTTGATAGACAATGTGCTCACTCCCCTCTATGGATTCAAGACAAGGGATCGAGGTGTCTCTGTAGATTGACTGCTCGTCCTCCCCGTGGACCACTATCTCCTGGTTTTCATATTCGAATTTGACCATTTGATGGAGAGTAGAGGGTACTGCTCCAGCGGCATGAATCCACGGTCTACCTAGCAAGAAATTGTATGAGGTATCCATATCTAGGATTTGGAAGGTTACAGTGAAGTCCACATGGCCTATCGTCATAACTATGTCTATTTTGCCAATGGTGTCCCTTTTGATTCCATCGAAGGCACGGACAAAGACATTATTCAGCCTGATTCTCTCAGTGCTGATTCCCATTCCTTGTAGTGTGGATAAAGGGAAAATATCTACCCCGGAACCTCCATCAAGCAAACCTCTCTTCACATAATATCCCTCACTTTTAATTGTTCAGTATAAGGCTTTGTTGTGAGCGGCTCCCTCGGGAGGTAGATCATCCCGGCTAAAAGAAATTTTGTTTACTGCAAAGAAACGTTCGGCCAATATTTCCAATTGTTCAACCGAGGTCTCTACCGGCTCATACACTTCATTCAGCATTTTCAGGAGTATTTTCTGATGTTCGTTTGAGCCATCAACAAAGATAAGAGTGACACTTGATTAGGAGTTTTCCTGAGTTCCTCAATTGTGGCGTATTCAGTCATGTTCATCTTCTTAAAGAACTCTTCAGCTTCCTCGGTAGTGATAGGTCTTTTAAGAGGGAAGCGTTTGTGCTTGTTTTTGGCTAGCTCCTTCAGATTGAGGTATCCTTCAGAGGAGTTCCCTTCGATTTCTTCCCCTGTGATCTCTTTCCCTTTGTATGTTACTACCATCTTATTGTAGTTCCAAGGGACGGCAGTAGTATTTTTTATGGGAGTTTGCGGCGCGCGGCTAATAACCACGGGCTCATTCAGCATGGGTTATTTTCCCCCGCGCCACATAAGTCCCCTTTGGTACATACATTATCGGGTCGTTTGTTATGGCTCTGTTGAATTGTAGCCTTCTAGGCGGGCTCAACATACCTTGTTCCTTCTTGGGTGCCCTGGGGACGTAAAGAACGATGTCTTTAGAAGATCCTACCTTTGTCTTGGCTTCAGCTTTCCCCGTAGCTTGAGGAACGGGATTGCTCTTTTTTATTTTCTTGGCTGGCTTGGGTGTCGCCTTAGGCTTTTTCTCCGCGTCTGCGATGGCAATGATAGCCTTCAAAGCTGGGTCAAAATCTTGGTCCTCGCAGATCATGCCGATAATAGGCCCATTATTATGGGCGGGCAATGGATTATTAGTCACATTGGGAGCTTCTTCATCCCTTAACACTACCTTATTTTGCTCTATAAGATTTTCCATAGCCCGCTTAAGAGTCCAGCAATCCTGCGTGTCGTGTCCCTCTGCTCCGGAATGGTAGGCACAATTGCTTCCGGGTTTGTATGACACTGATGCTGGGTTTTGGCTGGTCGGAGGTACGGGCTGCAGAATCCCCATCTGGACCAATTTTGGGAAAAGACTTGAATATGGCTCACTGGTAGGAGTGAAATTGAGTCTCCTCGGGGGCTCATGGGGGTAAGCATTGTATGTGTAGTTGTTTTGAAGAGGGCGTGGATTGTATGGAGCTGGGGGAGGATGGTTATTTCTTAGGGCGGATCTCTGTTCTGGTTGTATTGTTGTTGCGGCCGGAGATGCGGCTGAGCGTTCATTACTTCATAGGGAAAAGGAGATGTAGTGTAACCTACGTTTTGGTGAGGGTAATAGTGTTGGGAGGTTTTGGGGAATGGACCTGAGTGTTTCCGAGCACCCCTGACATCGGAAGCCATCATGTCCCCTTCTTCTTTCTTCTTTCTGTTGGATGCACTCCCGGGTCCGTTTTGGATGGCCTGGGAAGTTGTTGTTATGGCTGATTGGCTTAGGATACGACCGGTCTTTAAACCATTCTCAACCATTTCCCCAATTTTGATTGCTTCTACAAATGGTTTGTCCATGGCGAACATCATATTTTGAAAGTAATCCGCTTCTTGTGCTTGCAAAAAACACTGACCATTTCGACCTCATCCATCGGAGGTTTGACCCTAGACGCCTGCTCGCGCCACTTAATAGCGTACTCTTTGAAACTTTCTGAGGACTTCGTTTTGAGGTTGGATAGAGAGTTTCTAGTGGGAGCGATATCCACGTTTTATTAGAATTGTCGAACAAAATCCCGGGCTAGGTCATCCCACACGTGCGAGCGGGATATATCCTGGTCCATGTACCATTCTGATGCTATCCCTGTTAAGCTCTCTCCAAAATATGCCATGAGAAGTTCCTCTTTCCCACCTGCTCCTTGGAGTTGGTTGCAATACCTTTTCAGATGAGCTATGGGGTCCCCATGTCCATCATATTTTTTGAGCTTGGGGGTTTTAAACCCGAGAGGCAAGTGGATGTGTGGGAACATGCACAAATCGGCGTAGGAGACGCTTTTCTGCCCGCTCAACCCATGTATGTTCTTGAGGCTCTGCTCGATACTCTTCATTTTCTGAGCCATTTCTTCGTGCTCGGGGCTTTTCTTATCTCGCCCCAAAGTAACTTCAAGATGAGGTTGTTGGGGGTACGAATCAAGAGTGACATTAGTGGCGCCCATAAATGATGGCGTTTGGAATGCAAATGTCGACGACTCAAAGTTGGGCCCGGTGATAGTTGGTGGAGCCGTGGCGGAGCTCGGTGGTGCAGTGAAGATGTTGGATGATGCACCGGAGAACAAGACCTGGGGGCGAACCTCAGAAGGTCTTCCGGCAAAGTGAGCTGACATAGTTGGGTATCTGAATGGCGTGGCCGGGTAACGTGTAGGGATGTTAGAAGTTTCTATTGTCTTGGAAATTATCTCGTGGAAGCCCGGGATGGAACTGGGCGGTTCACTACCATTGGACCATGCGTCCCACATTTCTAGCATACGGCAACGCAGCATCCTATTATCTTCAGTTGTGGCTGACTCAGACGTTGGAATGACTGGAATTGGGTCCTCCACAGAAGAGCTGACGATTGATAAGTGGCTTTCGAATGTAATTTCTATGCTTCCCTTTGATCTAATGAAGTAGGGATGGGGAGCCAGGTTACCGCAAAACCAACCACCCTAGAAAAACACGTTTAAGAGTGAACCAATGAAACGTTAGGTCGAAACATTATATCACATAGGGAAATCGCACGTTTGGGGTATGCAATGCACCTAGGCAATTAAACGCTTTCTATATGTTTTGCAATGGTTGTGTGTCTCATCCCGGCTTTATTTTCTCGGATTTGAACTTTCCCTCATTTTTTATCCTATTTTCATCCTTTGTGCCTTTCTCTACCACTCTTTGCTTTCTTTCATTGTATTATTATTATTATTATTATTATTATTATTATTATTATTATTATTATTATTATTTTCTCTTTTATTTCTCCCTCACTTTTATTTCTTAAGATTATGATCGAATCCTATGTGAATTGCCTATGTACCACGGCGCCGCGTGAATCAGATCATCACGTAGTTCAAGGGATAAACCTGAAGAAAAGAAATAAACATTTCTCAAAACTTTCATTCATTGGATAAAATACTTTCAATTTCATGGGAAACTCCAGTACATTTTGAAACTTTTAAAAACTATAAAAGACTTAAGACACACTTTCATGGAAATGTAAAAACTACAGTGGACTTGGACAGGACTATAGCAGGAAAATAAAATACAGACTCGAGAAATATCAAAAATACATCAGTGCTTCCATTGCTTCAGGCACCCATGGGGCATCATTTGGCCTTGCCACGGGCCTGCGTGATATATCTTGTTGGAGGCGGTAGAGGTCATCCATTATATTGTGGACGAAGATCATAACCGCTAAGAAGAAGGTGGTCCGAGTCATGTCTTCGCATTCCTGGCATTTGGTGACAATGTAATCAGCTATCTCCCGGACCCTTTGTCTGATAATACCTTTCTCCTGAAGTAGACACCCGATCTGCTGAGATCTTGCCTCTAAAGCCTGGGCGTCTTTGTGAGCTAGCGTTTGCCACTGTCGCAATTCTTCTTCCAACTGGGCTATCATGTCATAACACTGTTCTCTCTCTACCTTAAACCTTTGTGCTTGTTTGGCCATCTCGTTTTCAAAGGTGGCCATTCTTTCTTTCAAACCCAGAACTTCTTGGTCGTGCTTTTTCTTCAATTTTTGCACGAGTTCTGCCCTTTCTTCAGCATTCTTTGCCTACTTTGCTCGAGCTCGGGTCAAATCTTCCTCGGCTTTGTCCAGATCGTCACCATACATACACAACTTTTGCCTAAGACTGGTGACAAGTCTTTCATTGGCTCTACTTCTTTCAGGGTTTTCAATAGCTATCCTCATTTTCTGAATTTGAGCCCTGAAGGCTTCATTTTCTTTGTTCAGCCTGTACTTTTCCCTTCGGCCGCAGCACTTTGTAAAGTGTTTTCAAATTTGAGTTCTCGGATCTGGGCCTCCAGTTTACTTATTTTGGCCCAGTAGTAGTTTTCCTTTTCTAGACAACCCCAATGTTCTTGTGTTTGCTTAGTAAAATGCTGTACGTGAGGTCTTTTTGCAGGTCGCTCTAGTTCTTGGTGCTCTCGGCCTCTTCTACCATACTAAGAAATATAGTCTGGTTCTACTTCCCCTTGAGATAAGTTTCTCACCCGAGTCTGAGGCTCAAAGAATCTACACTGGTTCCAAATCTGTCGGACTCTGTTTTCCGGAAATGCAGCTCTCGGACACAACTCAATGGCTTGTTGGCTTAAGTCCTCATCATGTGTAATGCCTTGTTGTCTACCCAATTGTCGTAAGACCCGATGTGGGGCATATGGATGGATACTACGCAGACCCATTAACAAAATATAGAACACTTCAACGGACATATTGGTAACCTCGCCGACAAGGAGCCATCCGAAAGTCCACTCGATTCGGTCGGCGGTCAATGAGATCAGATGTGAGTGCCAAGCTTCTGTGCCCTCAGGATATTTGTGGCCTTGTACCTGAGTATCGTGTTCTTCAATACAATTCAGACCGGTTAATCCATAGTTTATGTAACCTGGACGGTGACAAAGGTGCTCGATCATCAAAATCTGTAGGATCAGGTTGCACCCTTCAAAGAACTTTCCCCCTGACTGGCAAATTGTTAGGGCACGGTAAATTTCGGCTAAGATCATTGGTATAAGAGTGCCATTGTTCTTTTTTGTCATGAAATCCGACATCCTTACCAGTCCGATATCTATCAATATGTCACCTCGGGGGCAGATTAAAGTGCCCAGGAATGCTACCACAAAAGCTAACCCCCTGCGGGCTTCCCAATTAGCCTGATTCGTGTGGTGAGTCAGACCAGTATTTTCAGCTTCATAGCCCCGAGGATCTCCATACTGTTTGTACAGAAAATAGAAAGTGCAATAACCTTCAGCCAGGTGTGAGTCTTGAGTGTCACGACTAATGTTCAAAAGATCCAAGAACTTGTGTGGAGTTACCGCCCTGGGTGCCACCGGATACTGACTTCTAAGATTGCCATTGAGACCAGCATACCCCGCTATTTCCTCTAGCGTGGGTGTCAACTCAAAGTCGGAAAAGTGGAACACGTTGTGGGCAAGGTCCCAAAAGGACACTAAAGCTTCGACGATATCCAACCTCGACTTGATTTTTAAAAGTCCAGTGAGTACGCCTAAAGCTTTTACGGCAGACTTTCTACTAACTTCCCCCAGGTCGCTCCACCACATATGGAGTGTCATGGGAATTTCCTCGACAGCTCTATAGGGAGTGTTTTCAACTGTGTTCATCCTGCACATTTCTTAAAATGTTTTGATTAAGAAAACAAAGCCATAAAAGGTTTTGACTGAATGCGAAAACGTGGTATTTTTTGCAAAAGTTTTGTAATAAAAGAGAAGTGGACCGTCTTTGCGGATACGGCCCCTCAATACTTCGGGTAGGAAGCTTTTAGGGTTGTGCTCGCTAATTGGGCCAAAATTTTCGAAAAGACTATAAGTGACTAGTTTTTGCAAAAACAGCCTTCCGGCATCCCGTTGGGACAATTGGCTATTTAGGCAAGAAATAGCATCACCTAATTTTGGGACCGTATTTTCATGTCTTGGTTTTGAAAATAAGGTTGGACCCGATGAGGGTTTCCTACGTATCTCACATCCGGTGAGAATCAAACAATGCGTAGTTCGGGAAACCTCGACACAATTTTGAAAAAATATGCACCGACCCACTTTATTTCGAAATAGTATTTTCACAAATTTTGGCAGAGTTTCGGGATGATCTCGAATATCGGGTTTTTCAAAAATCGGCTACATCTCCTATTCTATTCCTCTCTTGGTTTTTTTCTGTCATCTCTTTTTCTTTTCTTCCCCTTTTGTTGTTTATTTCATTATTTTTCTTATATAGCCGGTCAACAAACAAACCATAACAAAAATGTTGTACACATAGCAAGTTGGATGCACCGGGATAGTTTTTCATTTTGGGTTCACCTGTCCTAAACGGACCCAACCCCTGTGCTGAGTCCCCTAAGTCAAGTGCACGTGATGCAAGTAAACGTTCCTACTAGAGATCCGACATGAGGCTATGTCATACTAGGTTTATACCCTGGGGTTTTCTTTTAGACAAGGCTTACCCGAGCAGACAGCTCGAGCCGAGGTCAGGGCAGCGTCCCGGGAATACAGAAGCTTCACCGGCTTTGCAACTTGTCCGTACCTCGTTCTAAAATTTGGATGACTCTAACAGAAAAGAAGTCACACGAAGTGCAGACTTCCCAGATGATTTAGAAGAAGGGTTTCGGCAAAGTTCTATACGCAGTTCAAATAATATCAAAGCGGTAAATGCGGCAATTAGCACATCGAGTTTAAACACAGAAAATCAGATAACGAAAGCCAAAATATAACAGTTTATTCTAAGCTCAAATTCTTGAACCCTGAATCCCAGCAGAGTCGCCAGAGCTGTCACACCTCCTTTTTCACTACCCCCGGTTTAATGAAGGGGTATTAAGGGAGTTTTTCCACTTTAAGTGGCATTATTCGGATTTGGGATTTATTTTAGTTTTTCAGAGTCGCCACCCATATTTTCGACGATGCTCCGGGACACCATTTTGTTGAAATCCCAAACCGAGGAAATTTAGACTCTGTTTTAAGTTGTCTGCGACCAGAAATCCGAGTAAGGAATTTTATTAACCCGGGAGAAGGTGTTAGGCATTCCCGAGTTCCGTGGTTTTAGTCTATTGCATATTTAAACTCTTTGAAATTTAGCCGCTTTTGATAAGTATGAATTTATCTTGAAAATAAGTCACGAGAACGTGCACTCGCTTATGCTTTTGTACATGTTACAATTACGCCACATGAAATGCACCCATAATTACAACACGTAATTTTATTATAATCTCAAGTTTGAAGACGGGGACATGAGTTGTCACACCCGAGTGTAGGTTACGTAGTCAAGACTATTGGCAATGACGATTTTATAGTGCCTGTTTGAGGCGATACTCGATTATCCTTTACATGTTTTCTATTTGAAAGAGCCTTTTATTTTTTTAGATCGATTAGGACGTTTATGGATTTATCTTAGACAAGTCACGATGGCGTGCACTTGTTGTTTTTGAACACAAGGCAAACTCGTCACATGAAATGCACCCGTAGTTGCTAATGCGTATTTTACTTATTGTTTGGAGTTGAGGGTCGGGAGCACGAGTTGCCACTCCCAAGTGTAAGTTATGGTAGTTTTGGGGAATAATATCCTATTCTTTAACAAGTTTCAAACTGAAGGTATAGTTCTACCTAAAGATTGCCTAAAATGATGTTCAATAGCCTAAAGATAATATGTTTCGGGTTATGACCATATTTTAGCCCGAAATTGCTTCAACTCTTTCGGCCAATCCTAATTACGACTAATACATAGGGAGGTCACTAGTCTAGGAAATTCAGTTAAGTCTTGAGGATCTTTGCTTTTCAGTTTGATTAGTAAATAGGAAACATGGTAAAAATGCATATTCATCCAAACATACATTTATGAACATAACACAACAAGGTTTTTTTTCCAGTTTTTCTGTTTTTAGACAACCTAAACATAAATCTAAAATACTCATTAATTCTGAAATGCATTGGCAAGGTAAAGTCATGCTACTTCCAGAAATTTTATGATTTTAAACAAAGATCAAACCACAGGCAGTCTTATTAATTCTAAAACAGTGATTCTTATCAATTTTAAACAGCCTAATCGCAGGTTTGTAAAGGATCGAGTTCACATTTATACGTTGATTTCAGAAATTGCGAAATGCAAAACGAACTGATAATAGCTTATTGATTTTAATCGCATTGAAACTCGACTGAAATTGAAATAATCATATTTTTTAAAATCCAACAGGTGTTTTATACAGATTTCGCGCACGTTCTCTTATCAAGTATTTACAGAACGTAAATTCTAAATTTCAAAAAAACTGAATCAAAACTGAAATTAAATGTACAGTCCGGTCTTAAGTTACACAATTCTGGAAATGAACACTAGTGGATTACAACTTTGACTGCTACTGTCAATATACATTTTTGAAAGACAGAAAAATTTAAAATGAAGATTCTAACTAAGTTATCCGACTTGAATCCTTTTGAAGCCATGCATTTGAGCCTTCATTTGTAATTTGTAAACACACCCTAATTAATTGAGTGTTGTACAACTACCGAAACCAAACTGACCATGAACATGTCAGTTTTAATTCCGATAATGCTTGTGTTCAAACCATACTCTGGCAGAATTATTTGTGCACTTTGTCAGGGTGAATGTGACCATAAAAGGATCAACTCAACCTTGGATTTGTCATTTCCACACTTGGGACCTTCAGTCCATATTAATTCCTTGACTTGATTATTTAGGCATTTTAAGATGATAAATCTGATAAATAAAGGATTTCAGATTCTTTCCTCTAGTGAGCCTTTGATTATCCACTTTACATCCTTTGATAGACAATTCCGGCAAGTTATATAACTGCTTATGCACTGTTATGAGACGAATTTGACTATCAAAGAGTCAAATTCACCTACCTTAGTGCTAACATCAACATAATTCTAACTATATAGCACTTTAATTATCTAGGCATTTGTAGGGGATGAATTTGACCATTCAAGGGTTCAAATTCCTTACCTTAATGCCCTTTTTAGTTATATACTTTATACCCTTTAAAGGGTGAATTTCAGCCATTTATACTGTGAACAACTAATTTTTGACCACACCCAGATTCTATACTATTTTTGGTGTAAATATTTCTTTTAGGTCTAGTCTTAATATCTTAAACTTTGA
>MDKH01124274.1:0-12952 GCA_005239495.1 Nicotiana undulata
TTTTACATCTCATTTTGCTATTTATCTGTTGCCCCCTTACTTGTTCCCGTATCCCTTGCTTATATGTTGAATATTTGTCACTCCCTTGCTATATTTTTGATAGAACTGTACAGGTAGATTATCGTCGTCGTGTCTAGCCTCGCCACTACTTCGGTCGGGGTTAGGCTCGGCACTTGCTCAGTACATGGGGTCGGTTGTACTGATGCTACACCTGCACTTCTCTATGTTGTGCAGATCCCGCAGCAAGACCCGGTGGACACTGATTGAGGGAGCATCCTTCAGTCCACTTCAGAGATTACAAGGTAGACCCGCAGACGTTCGTGGACCTTGGCGTCTCTTCTACCCTTTTCTTCTATTCTGTCTTGTTTTCCTTAGTTCTAACACAGTTTCTGTGTTATTTCTTCATACTTGTATTTAGTAACCTCTTAGCCAGTTCGTGAGTTAGTGACTCCAGGAGCTGGGATAATGTAAATGAATCGTGTTATTGGTGTTTTGAGTTATTTCCAGAATGTATCTGCTTCCGCATTTGAAAAAGGAATATTAGATGCTTTACTTCATTCTTAATTTCGTATTGTTTCTATGCTAGTACGTTAATGATATTGTATACATTGGCTTGTCTAGCGGGTTCAACGTTAGACGCAGTCATGGCCCAATGGTGGGATTTCGGGTCGTGACACAACATTTTCCTTCTTTACCTCCTTAAGAGCAACAACTTCGGCCCATTTTGAGAAGTAGTCAGTTGCAGCCTAGATGTCTAAGTGCCCACCAGAAGACTTTGGCAATGGTCCCACAACATCCAATCCCCAAGCGTCAAACGGCCGGGATGCAACAGTCGGGTGCAACACTTCAGGAGGTTGTTGAATAAAATTCGCATGGAATTGACATGCCTTGCATCTTCGAGCGTAGTCCAAGCAATCTTTTACCATCGTTGGCCAATAATATCCCATCATTTTTATATGGAAGTGGAGCTTTGGTCCAGACTGGTGCGACCCACATACCCCAGAATGTGCCTCTTGCAAAACTTGGAGTGCTTCATTTTCCCCTAAGCATCACAAGAGTACTCCCTCGAATGACCTTCTGTATAGAGTATCTTTGTAGTAAAGGAAGCGAGGTGAACGGCGGCGAATTTCACTCCTTCTGCTCAGATTTTCTAGAAGTATCCCATAGCATAAGTAGTCGATAATGGGTTGTCGCCATTCTTCTTTCTCAACTTCAGAAACAGCGACAAGATGCTTGAGTTCATTTTCTTCACCTTCAACCTCATTTGGTGGCGGTACTACCCATTTTTGGCAGACAGTAACTTGCGCTTGATCAGGCAGGATTAATGATGAAGCTAGGATAGCTAAAGCACCAGCCTTCTTATTTTCTTTCCTTGGCACATGCTGAATAGTCACATCACCAAGCCACCCTATTAACTTTTTAGCGTAATCATGATATGGACGTAGTTCAGGCTTCTTAACCTCGTAGCTACCCAAAAGCTGATTGACCACTAACTGAGAGTCACCAAAGACTTGCAATTGTAATTGCTTCATATCAACGGCCATTTCAAGCCCAAGTATTAATGCTTGATACTCAGCAACATTGTTGGAACAGAGTTGTGTCAAGGTGAAGGAGTAGGGCAATACTTCACCTTGGGAAGTGACAAATACTACGCCAGCACCGGCTCCTCCACGATGCGCAGCACCATCAAAGTACATCTTCCATGGAGGTTGAACTTCAACAACCATTGCGTCCTCATCAGGTAGTTCATCAGTTAGCTCCCAGTCATCAGGTATCGGATGATCTGCCAAGAAGTCTGCCAATGCTTGTCCTTTTACAGCCTTTTGAGGGATGTACAAAATCTCGAATTGTTGAAATTGGAGATACTATCTCGCTAGTCGATCACTAAGAACAGGTTTTGATATCACGAACTTGATGGTATTTGCTTTGGAAAAAAGACGGACAACATGATCTTGAATGTAGTGCTTCAACTTTTGAATTGAGAAGACTAGCAACAAACACACCTTTTCAATTGGCTAATAATTCAGCTCATTTGGTGTCATCATCCTGCTCAAGTAGTAAAGGGAGTTTTCTTTCCCCTCATTATTTTCTTGGGCCACCAGTGCTCCAATAGACCTTTATTGTGCCGCAATATATAGTATCAATGGCTTTCCCGGTATAGGAGCTGCTAAAATTGGAGGCTTCATCAAGTAGGCTTTGATACTTTCAAAGGCGTTGCTACAAGCTTGGTCCCACTTGAAAGGAATGCCTTTCTTCATGAGGCGACTAAATGGTTGGCACCTTCTAGCTAGGTTCGAGATGAATCTCCTAAGGGATGCTATTTCCTTGCAGACTTTTCAATTCATGAATATCCCGAGGCTCAGGCATTTTCAAAATAGCATCCACTTTGGCTTGATCAATTTCGATCCCTCGATGTTGGACAATGAAACCAAGGAACTTTCTAGAAGTAACTCCAAAGGCACATTTCAATGGGTTCATCCTAAGTTGGTACCTTCGGAGCAACTCAAATACCATTCTCAAGTCTTTCAAGTGGTCACTCTTCTTTCTTGATTTTACCACCAAGTCGTCAACATAGCATTCGATATTCTTAAGGAGAAGATGGTCGAAAATATTTTGCATAGCCCTTTGGTAAGTAGCACCAGCGTTCTTCAAGCCAAAAGGCATTATCTTGTAGCAATAAATACCCTTGGGGGTGCGGAATACAGTAAGCTCTTCATCTTTTGGTGCCATGCGAATTTGGTTATAGCCTGATGAACCATCCATAAACGACATTTCCTCATACCCAGTAGTACCATCGATCATCAACTCTGGAATAGGAAGCGGGAATTCATCTTTGGGACACGCATTGTTGAGATCCATGAAGTCAACACATACTCGAATATGTCCATTCTTCTTCCTTACAGGGACAATACTTGAGACCCATGTTGGGTATTTAACTTCCCGAATAAATCCAGCTTCAATGAGTTTGTTAACTTCGGTTTCAATCAGGGGAACCAAGTCTGGCCTAAAGTGCCTTTGAGCTCTCTTAACAAGACGAGCGCCACTCTTGACCGCAAGGTGATGGACTTCACTTTAGGGTCCAAGCCAGGGATCTCTCTGTAGCTCCAAGCAAAGACATCCCTGTACTCTTTGAGTAACTCAATATAAGTGCTTTCTTCATCAACTTCTAATAAAGCACTTAGGTAGGTGGGTCTTGGTTCTTCATCGAGGCCAAGGTTAACTTCTTTTAAAGCATCAATTGTAGTCTTCAATCCATCTTCAAGTTCATATGGAGCATCTTTTGCATCTTCGTCTTCTCGAGGGTCCCCATCATTGAAGGATATGTGATAACATGGTGAAGCATCTTCCAATTCTGCATTATCCTCCATTGAAGATGGAACACCATTCTCGCCTTGTATAGTGATATGATATGAAGAACCCACACTTTCTTCGTCCTCATCACGTTCTTTAGTGTAGACCACAGTGTATGGATTCACTTTCAGTACTTCATCACAAGAAACCATGACTTTTGTTTGTCGCCTCATTCTAGAAGGAACCAAACTTTGGAAATCTTTAGAGATCTTCTGAATTTTGGGCGAAGCGGGTGTTCTTGTATTTTTATAATTTCTCTGGAACTTATTCCCCTTTTTTTATGGACCCGACTCTCAAATACGGAAGTTCTCACAGTTGGTTTTCTAAGTCTGTCAAAAACAGAAGTCCTGTTAGAAGAGGCGGATTCGCCTTCTACAATGATGTGATTGCTACTCGCCCTTCTAATGGAGATGCGCACTGGTGACGGTTGCTTGTATCCCACACCTTCATGTGGTTGCTTCATTGCAGCTTTTGATGGGAGCTTCCCTAACTTTGAAGGCTCATCGGAATTGTATCCAGCTTTCGCGAATAGCTTGTAAGCGTTAGGATCAAAACATTCATCTGTTCTCTTTCTAGGGAGTGCCACATTCTGCAAACGATGTTGAGCTACAAACCTTGCAAGCGGCTTTGAGGACAACTTTACTGCCTCAATTCGTTTTACCGGAAGAGTTAACTCCTTTAGTGTGTTGGTTTGGAGATTAGATGATTTGCCCTCGTCTTTCTTCCTTTTAGGGACATATTGGAGCTTAGGACTTACTTTATTGCCATAAGATGCAATATCCCCTCTATGAGTTTATTCACGTTGGGTTTTACTTCCTCAGTAACAAATTTGGCTTTACCAATAGTTACATCAGCTCTTTTACCTATGGTCACGTCATTCTTGCTATTCACGCCATCATCAACTTTTAGCTCCTTCACAATGTGGTTCTTCAAGTAGAACTTTGCATCAGCGAAGTGTGACTCTGCCTCGGTGAATGGCGCATCATCGAAAATTATCGTCTTCTCGATCTCACCCGCGTAGTATTTTAAACATTGATGGTAGGTAGACGGAACTACTTTATTCTCATGTATCCAAGGCCTTCCAAGAAAGATATTGTATGAATTCTTCGCATCGATCACATACAGCCATGCACTTGATTGCATATCTTCAATGGTGATTCCCAGCCTGATCGCGCTTATGGCTCTTTTCCCCTTTGGTTGAAACCTTGGATCATCACACGACTTTCTGAGAGTTCGTTCATGGGAATACCAAGTTGTTTCACAGTGTGAATTGGCAAAATGTTCACTGAGGATCCTCCATCAACGAATATCCGGTTTACCCTTTCATCACATATAGCCAACCAGGTACAATGGGTGGTTATGAGGAGTGTCACCTAGTAGAAGATTGTCATTTGTGAACGTGACTTTTTCCTCACAAGCATTAACTTCTTGAGGAGTAGACAGAATGAGCTTTTCCGAAGATGGTGCGAATGGTAGATCATCACTCTTTTCTTTCCCTTCGTCAGTATGGAAACAAGAGGCATCAATACCCTCATGGGAAATCTTTGTGCGGAACCAACTTGGTACAAACTCCTCCAAGGTCACTGAATGTCGTGGCGTTTGAGGGTGGTGCGCCTCCACTTTCGCTCTCTTTACATGCTTAACTAGATTCCATCTCCTATGTCTTTTTACCATAATGTTCCTTGTTGGTTGTTCCATTGATTCTTTTCATGGGCTCCTTTTGTGACGCTTACGACGAGTCACCAACATCCAACCCCCATCTTCTTCAGGTTGATCGTCTTCAACTTTGTGGTTTTCCAGTAATTCTTCATCTTTAATTTCTTTAAAACAACATAATTCATCCGGACTGAATGAGCCAAAGGTGATAGAAACTTGGTTTGCGCTTGCTTTCTCATCTTCAAGCACGATCTTATTTTCACGAGCCAAGTTCATAACTTTGTCCTTGAAGACAAAAAACTTCTCCAGAGGGTGGCTCACAAGTCGATGATATTTGCAGTAATTTGGGTCATCAATTTTCCCAGCTTCATTTGGTCGCTTCATCTCCGGAAGCTCAATGAGATTTAACTCGAGGAGTTCTTCAAAATAGATGGCACATCAGGATCCAGTAACGGGTACTCTTTCTCCTGCATTTCTTTTAGAGTCAACTTTCCACTTGGCTTATCTTGAAACGAAGTGCATTTCATACTCTGCTTCTTGCTCACCTTAGTCGTGAACTTCAAGGGTAATGTGTTGACATTCATAGCATCTTTATTTTCAAATCTTGGTACAAACTTGCTCCATTTTCTTACTTCTTGCTTGTCGTTCCCTTTGCGAGATTCTTAGATGGGCAGCCTTTCATTTCCGGTGGAGGCCATGCTCAACTCATGTCATGGGCACGAGTTTCAAGTTATTCAAATGTGCTAGGCTTGATACCTTTCAAGATGTAACGCAATACCCAATGCATACCTTGGATGCACATCTCTATGCCAGAGGCTTCACTAAGCCTGTCTTTACAGTTGAGGCTTGCATTCCTCCAACTATTGATAAAGTCGATAACTGGTTCACTCTTTCATTGACGAGTATTTGTGAGTTCTATCATACTCACAATACGTCTCGTGTTATAAAAGCGATTGAGGAATTATTGCTCTAGTTGATCCCAACTATCAACAAATCCAGCCTCGAGGTCCGTGTACCAATCAAAAGCATTTCCTTTTAATGAGCGGACAAACTGCTTGACGAGGTAATCTCCATAAGTTCCAGCATTGTTGAATGTCTCAACGAAGTGCGCCACATGTTGCTTTGGATTGCCTTTGCCATCAAACTGTTGAAATTTTGGAGGTTGGTAGCCAGCAATCATCTTCAACATATCAATCCTTGCAGTGTACGGCTTTGCGTATGTAAGGGAAGACTTGGTAGCAACTTCGTACTTGTTTTTGATAGTTCCTTCGATGAACTCCTTCACTTGATCGATTGGAATCATCCCTTCAGACGAAATAGAGATAGCCTAATTGGATGCAACTTATCTTAGGGGAGGATCAATCTCTTGAACTTCTGGGAGTTTGCTAGGTGCATGGGTGGATTCTTCTTCCATCAAGATTCCCACCATGTCCGTTAGCTTATCAATTCTAGCATCTTGATTTTGCATGCATTTGGTCAAGCCAGCGATGGCTTCCATCAAGTTTTCCACCTGCTCCTTCACAGATGAAGTGTTTGTCACCATGGCTTGCATGATTGTTGTGGACGATGGAGAGTAGCATGGATTGTCACATAGGTTGATCCTTGATTGGCTCAAGCTATGTGGTGTAAGTGGGGAGGATCCATCACTTGAAGCGTCATCATATTCCTTCACAGCGGAGTGCTTGGATCCAGAGAGGTCAAGTAGAGCAAGAGTCTTCTTGATCTTTTCAGCAACATCGCTTCCTCCTTCGGGTGCATTTGTGGAAGATCTTGCTCCTTTTGAAGATGAAGATCCGAAAACAGGGGCAGATGTGGATGGCACTTGGGGTGCTTGTTGTCCTAACGAACTTGCTTTGCTCCTCGTAACTGGTCTAAAGCTTCCAAAGGTAACATCGATGACGTTTTCCACATCAGCGTAGAACCTGGAATTAGCAGCCTTGGCGGAAGTTGAATTGGAGTTGATTTTCTTGGAAGTCATTTCGTTGTTCTTGAACTTTGATGATTGAAAAGTTGAGATGAGAGGTAGAGATTGTCCCACTGGGCGTGCCAATTTGTTTGCAACAAATTATATGTGATACAAAAATAAATTACAACCACAATATAAATATGCAGAAACATAATTTTATTGGTAAAATGATGCGGGTACAATTCTGTTTGTTCCCTTGATTCTTCTCTCCTGATTATCTCCGTGATTCGAGGGCTGGAGCAGCGTATTTCTCAAACATAGGATGATGCGGGATTTCATGGATTTATTTGATATCCATGAAGCATGTTGTGGATCTTCTTGAATTATTTGATTATCAAGAATTATCCGGCCACTTCTTGATCTCTTTGTGAATATCCCGTGAGTTTATAGGATTTTCAAGATGATCTCCATTTTTTGAGATGCCTCTTCAAGGGAATATGTATCCCTTAATATAGGTGTGAGTTAGAGTTTAGGGTAGAGTAACCTCCAAGAAACCCTAATAGACTCCTAAGATTTCAAGAGTCCTGTAGTATCTTTAACTTAGGATTTGGCTTGATACCTTAAAATTTTGATGTCTACAAATGCCCCCTACTTCAAGGTTTGTCGGGGTGTAGGCTTGCCGAAACTTTAAGACGATACTTGAAGTACTCGACCATCGCAACAAATGATTTTGAAACTTGGAGTTTCGATTTACAGGAGGAAGAGATGAAAGGGCAGAACTGGTCCCACTGGGCGTGCCAGAATTGTAGACAATAAATTTGCGTCGAGAAAATAAAATCAAGACCGAAAAATATCGCAACAATCGTAGTATTTTATTTTGAATATTTGAGTGTTACAATCTCTATGAATCATCTTATTCGTCTTTTCAATATTAAATAAATTCAAGGGCCTTTGAGTTTGATCTTGAATTTATATTTGATGTCACGAACAATGATCTTGTTCTTGAGCTTGAGTTTGATTGCTTGAACTTGACCGTGATTCGTTCTTTGTTCTTGATCTTGAACTTGAACTTGATTGCTTGAAGCTTGAAAGTTGTAGAGAAATTTGCAGCGTTTGATCCACGAGCTCTCTCTTGCTTTTTGTTATAACTTCTGGTCTTTTTTCTGGGTTATGAAGACCCCTATTTATAGTTGTGGGAGGGAAGAGTTATGATAAGAAAAAACTCTTTCCGACCAATCAAATTGAAGTGTGACATAGCCGTATTTGATTGGCCAGAACATGTCACTTGCACACGTGGCGCGATTTCATTGGCTTTTTAATGTGACTGGCATGCTTTGTCATTTTTACACGTGGCACGATCCTACTGGCTCTTCCGCTTTACTTGGCGTGCCACGTCATTTGACACGTGGCACCAAACTGAGCCTCTAGGAAGATGACATCTTGGGCTTAATGAAGTGGGCTCATTACTTTAGCCCAATTAAATGGGCTAACCCAGTGGATTAAGACTTATTTATTTAATCCATATATATTGAACTTATATAATTAATTCAATTATATTAGCCCATAATATTTATTTGGACCAATATATCTTGAATTTAAAAATATAATCCAAATTCTTTTATGGATTTAATTAAAATTTATATGCCTACACCGTTGTCACATAACGATGAAAGTGTCATTATATGGAACGACCGATTTGGTGTGGTCGCGTCTTATTTTTTCCCCTCATATTGCCCTTCCTTATTATTAAATAACTAGTTTTGGATACGTGCGTTGCACGTGCAACCAATATTAATTAATACTCCCTCCGGTCCACAATAAGTGACCAGTTTGCTTTTTCATTTTGGTCCAAAATAAGTGTCCATTTATATAATCAAGAAAGAATTCAATTTGCTTTTACAAAATAACCCTTATGTACATATCCTTAAAAAGTTTTCGTACTCCTCACATTAAATATTTAATTAAGAATAATTTAGTCATACCAGATATTTTTGTATAGAATTTACTATTTTTTTAATAAGCGTGCTAAAAATAAATTGGTCACTTATTGTGAACCAGTGGGAGTATAAAACTTGAAGAAAATTATTTATTTATATAATTAAAGAAAAAAAAAAAGGTTGATGCATGACACATATTCAGAAACACAGGAATGAGTATATTTGTCACACTATTAGTATTGAAATTTGTGACTTTGAAATTGAAACATAAATGATATACTTCCAATAGATTTGTAAAATCGCAAAGCAATTGCATAATTGAATTCTCTGAAAGATTTTCAAGTTTTCGTACTATATATACTGAGCAATTACAAATTTTTAAGAATCAAACAAATGCATTCGTGATCACCATAAGATAATATAGAAGAATGGGTTTTTTCCTTATCATTTGCACTGCTACTATATATTAGGAGTAGAAGCAGGGGTGAAATGCCCTAAAAATTATAATATATCTACATCGTCAATTCTTTTGTATTATATACTGTTGAACTCTTTAATAAAAGTTCTAGCTCAGTCACTAGCTATTGTCACTTGTGAATAACGATTGGTTCAGGTAGCTATAGAAAAAAATCATATATATATTGTGCATAACTTGTACGTACAACATTTGGTTTTTGAGGAGCAAATTTAACTTATTCCCACTCCAGGTTATTGAAAGAGATAGTAAAGAGGACTTTTTTCAATGCTACCAGTCTACCACCAACAAAATGGATTTTCATGCCACGAAACTCATTTTCATATTATATCTATACATAAGACATATCTTGCAGATACATGGTTATTGTTGGTCTAGATAGCGCTTTTTTTGTGACATAACTACTCGATATTTTCATAAATCAGTGTGTATATCAACTGTTAAAACGAAAGAAAATACTTGGATAATAATTTGTATCAGTTTATTTTTCATTCATCTATGAGGCAATTATGTAAAAGTCGACTGATGTAATCACTCAACCATTTTTAAGATTGTATCTATTTGGCCGGTAGGAGATATTTTCCTTCTTTTTTTTTTCTTCAAAGTAAGTTGAAGCCTAACATTCAGTGAGTTGAATCATGAAAGTCGGTTTAGAGCACGTTAAATCAGTTTCAAGAGAGTCCCATCGTATTAGAATTCTCAAGTTTATTTACAGCACTATATTTATTATTTTTTTCCTCTATCCTATACTCGCATTAGAATAGTTCGAAATCAATCAAGACTTTTGATTAAGGAAAAAAAGGA
This sequence comes from Nicotiana undulata, assembly GCA_005239495.1. Lineage (NCBI taxonomy): Eukaryota > Viridiplantae > Streptophyta > Magnoliopsida > Solanales > Solanaceae > Nicotiana > Nicotiana undulata. The sequence goes on from MDKH01124274.1 coordinate 10,130, forward strand.
TTTTATCTGTCCCGTCTCGATGTTAAATTGTTTTGTTCCTTATACTAGTGTTGTCATAGTCAATATATTATTGTTATTCTTTAATAATATTTGACTTAAGAGTATGAGTCGTGATACATCCCTCAGGTGATATCTGTATATGTCAACAATTCATAAGATACTGTAATAATTGGCATAACAGAAACTCATTATTCGATTTTTTAAAGAGAAAGAAAAAAGGAGTTTCTTCATGTCTGCCTTGTGGCCACACGTTTACTTGGATACAATTTGCTTGTCTAATTGTATCACATGTAGAGCCAACAATTCTCATTAATTAGTAACCAACTGATGTGACAATTGTACTACTTATTTCAAAAAGACATGCACGACGCCTTCCTTCTTCTGACTTTTGTTAGGTAGATAACCGCCTTAGAACATTACGATAACTGATCATTTATTTTTTTATTTTAGTTCAAAATAAGTATTATTAATTTAATTTTTTTAAAATTTGCTGCATTATACATATTCAAATATCTCAAGGTAACAATTAACTAAAATTAATTTAGTGAATACATTTTTTTTTTTAGGAATTCGTGGGGAGAATACTATGGTACAATTGCACATAAGAAAAATAAGTGAAGTTAATTAAACTCACGTAAATCGAGTTATTTAGTATATGGATGATCACAACTGGCCAAACACCATTTTATTTCAAAAGTTATTACATTTCATACAATAGATTTTGCTAATCCACCGTTAACAACCTCTTTATCTCCTCGAAGCAAAGATAAAGTCTGCATATACTTTATCCTCGCCAGACCGTGGAGATACACTAAATACGTTGTTGTGTACAATATGTTTTGCTAATTAATCTCAAACTTAGTATCCCCTCCCCACCTACCCAACCCTCTTGTTTGGATCCTCTGCCATGTGAGTCTATAAATAAGAGAGCAGCCACAACAATTGGACTCACAACAAGCAAGAAAAACACAACCACTTCCTCATGGCTGGCCTTCAATACAAGTTTTTTCCAACAGATTTCTTCTTCCCTCCTCAGAATACAATCCACAGAGAAAGCACATCACAGCAAATAAATCTCTTGGCCAACACAAGAAAGACTGATGAAACTTTAGATGATTCAAAGCCAGAGGCCAAACCAATAACTAACACCAAAACTACTCTTAAAGCGGCCATTTCTTCTTCCTCTATTGTCTTAGCTCCCATTCCAAAGCAGAGTCAAGATCAAGCAGTCTGATTACTAAAAGATCATACAGTACTATTTAGTTACAAGACTAGTATTTTCTGTTTCTTCCTTTTGTTGTCTACTTTTCTTTCTTTGGGAGACCTAATGGATTTGTAAACCTTTCTCCAACATCATCAAAGTTTATAGTAAACTTGTTATGATAACCAACCCCTGTTTGCTTGGTTTGTTCATTATTTTTTCATTTTTGGGTGAAATAAATTAGGATTTTAACTCATTTAATGATTGGTCAGATATTCAGATATTGGAACCCTTTGTTGGGTCATTAGCAAGAAGAGATTCACAAATGAAATATGAAAAGAATAATCTGGGATATATTGTGATTTTGGATGGATCTTGAGTTAGATATTTCCTCTTTCTTTATTTCCCTTTCAATATAGCATAAGTAGGGGTGTTCATAAATACCCGAAAAACTGAACCAAATGAAAAATCATAGGTTTGGTTTAATTTTGATTTTGAATTTTAAAAACCGATCAAATTTGATTTGCTTTAGATAATCGGAAAAAACTCGAATCAAACTGACTATAGAAGTAACTATTTAAATTTATTATTACATATATATATATATATATATATATATATATATAAAGTTTCTAAAATTTTATGGTACATATTAGTCGTTTGTATTTTAGTCTAATTCTTTGCTTTTACATTCTAGTTTGATTGGTATTTTTCTTTTGCTAAGTATAACAAAAATTATTTCATGTTAAAAACAATCAGTTTCTAATTGAGTAATTACAATTATTCGTCACTATGATTCAATTTATCATCAATATATCTTGGTAAATGATATGTTTCTCAAAGACCAATTGGTTTGACAGTATTACATTGAAAATATAGTTGCTGGAATATGTGTTTGGTAGTATATGTCTGATATTTAAGAAAAAGAAATCGATAAATAACCGAAAAACCAAGAAATCGACAAAAATTGAATCAATAAAAAATCGACTTAATTGGTTTGATTTGGTTCCAATATTTGAAGAACCAACTGAATTGGTTTGATTTCTTTTTAGGAAAAATCGATTCAAAACTGAACGATGAACACCCCAAAGCATAAGCATATACCGATGTGAGAGGTGATATTCGTGCGGAAATTTTCTTTACCAAAATAAGTAAGTGTTGTAACTAATTTTTGAAGTAAAATACGCATTAGGTAGGATATTTTGTTACAAAAATATCATCTATGTGGTTTCTTCTTGTGTACTATTCCCTCCGTTCCAATTTATATGAATTTGTTTGACTGAGCACGAAGTTTAAGAAAAAATGAAGATTTTTGAAATTTGTGGTCCTAAACAAGTCAAAAAGGACCCAGAATATTTGTGTGATTATAAAAGCTTCTCGTTAAGGGTAGAATTGTAAGTTTAAGCAAAATTATTTCCAAATTTGAAAAGGGACCATTCTTTTTGGAACGGACCAAAAAAAAAAAAGTTAGATTCACATAAGTTGGAACGAAGGAAGTAGTAATATTTGATGGACAGATTTTTCTATATTTATGCTCGCAAAAGGTAGCAGTCTAGCAGATATTGATGAAATGGTTGATGTGCACACAAACCACATTATAAACAAAACCCAAACCCCTCCCC
>ML286607.1:858-57667 GCA_005239495.1 Nicotiana undulata
GGGTGGGGGTGGGGGCTTATTTGGTGATTTAGACACTTGGATGATATTTTTGGTCTGTAATAACTCTAAATTTTGTTTTCTTTTCTTTATTTGCATTCCTCATACTTTAGTTCCGTACTTTTATCTTTGGTATGTATTTAAAGTTTCATTTCATGTATATATTCATTCCCCTCTTATGTATATTCGTCTTAATCCCCTATTGTACATACTCATTTTCACTTTCCGTATTTTTACTCTATAACTTCTTTTGTAATTTTCCTTTATAGTTTAGCTTCTTATTTCATTTAGTAGCTTCTTTTTGAGTTTATAGCTTCTTTTTACTTTTTCGTTATTAATAAGCCGTTGGTTTTCTTAATGCCACGGTTCATTCCAATGACGGAATTTGTGTGAACTGGGTGTCTCTTCCCTACGATGGATGGCGTGAAGACCTTCTTAAGGGATTGAGTCTGCTTTTCTTTTTCTTTTTGTTTTTCCTTTATTTGGTAGTAATGAATAAATGTGACTCGAGTAAGATTCACTTGGCACCAACATATTTACCTTTGACCTCATGGTTAGAGACAAGTTGTAGACGAGTCTAGCTCTAGTTGTAACCCTTAGAATCTTGAGTTGTCTAAAACTGTCATCAAGTGGTGTTTGTAGCCATATGTGAGTTTTCAATCTAAGCTAAGGTTGTTGTGGACCCTCGACTCTATTCTATTTAATAATCCTATAGCTTGAGAGGTGAGATTTTTAATTTCAATCCCAAGTACCGTGCAACAAATTTAGAACTTGCCCCAAGTGTTTTTCTAGGAGAAATTCTAAGTGTAGCTCGACTTGAAAAGTGATTATAGGCTCTCCTTGGTCCCCTTTTGAATTTGAAGACTTCCATAGCCTACCATGATAATATCCTTAGTCAACCCCTTTGAGCCTAAGCCTTTTCGTTCAAAACCACATTACAAACCCTCATCCGTTCTATAATGACCCTCTCTTGGCACCCAAGTCTTTCCTGAGCATTCATGATGAAAAATAGTCAAAAACATAAGTTTGGGGAGAGACAAGGAAATGCAAAGTGATGAAAGGTTCAAAGAACAAAAGGAAGTGATGAGCGCATTTCTTGATAATCCCGGTTTTAAGCGTACATTCTATAAGGTGAGATGAGCATGGAAAGTAGAGGAGAAAGAGTCTAGGATCCACGGTGACATACGTGAGATAGCGAAGCTCTTTGAAGAATTGAGTCAACTCTTGAAGCTTCGGTGTCACATTAGATCTATGGAATTCATAAAGTCATTGCATAATGTTGTCAATAATGCATTTGTGTTGAGGGTAATTGTTAGTTCCAATTGAAGCTTGATGAAGTTACGTTTGAACGACTGAAATTCTACTCTCTTTTGCTTTGGTTTTAGGGCAAAAATGCACTAAGGTATTCTCGAAAACTAACTCAAGGTGCTTATTCGCAGGGTTTGGATCAAATTGAGGCAAAGAGGTCAAAATTAACTTCAAAAGGAGCCAAACTTGCACAAGACAGGGACTCAACAGAAGCGCTGACAACGCTATTTTAACGTTGTAGCGGAAGCTTGACCGCTAAGGTGGAATTCTGAGAGCGACCGCAGAAATAGATTCAGAGAGATGCATTTTGGCTCATTTGGAACCGCTGACAACGCAATAAAAGAGCGGCCGCGGTGGAAAATCCGCTGAGAGCGGAATGTGAAGATCAGAGAGCTAACAAGTGGCCATCACAAGAGTGCGATCAGCGCTCAAATTGCACGACCGCGTTATTTGCTTCCGCTGAGACGCTCATATTTCTGTTGGGAGCGTAAACCTAGTTTAGAGAGTTGCCAGGAAATCCAACCTTGAAGAAGCGTGGTTTGCGCTCTTAATTGCGCGGTCGCGAAAGCTGATCCGCTGGGGTGCCTGTTTTTGCGCTGACAGCGGAACCTCCGTAAGGGCATTTTTGTCCAGTAATTTCAGCTGTGTATAAATAGTATTTTTTCACATTTTTAGGGCATCTTATGTTTTGTAGAGCTCCTGAACAACAACCTTTTACCTTTTTAGCAACTTTAGAGTAGTTTTATCTCTTAATCTGAGATTTTATCTTTGTATTCAACATTTATGGCTATAATTTCATCTACTATTTTGATTTCTTCCTTGAATATGAGTAGCTAGACCCATTAGCTAGGGTTGTGACCCAACCCTAGTGTGGGTATCTAAAGGGTCTTCAATATTAGGGTTTACTTGTTATTGGGTCAGTGATATTTAGCTTGTTTTATGCTTAATCTATTGAATTAGTGGTTTCACACACTCTGATTCATGTCTTTTTGACTAGGGTTGTTCTTGAGAAAGATGACCCAAGTCTAGTTAAAATAAGCTAACAAGGAATTAGGATGAATTCAAGAGATTGATAGTCCCAATTAAAGGGTAGAACCTAAAGTAGTAATACCCGACTTGAGCCAATTTCACTTGATTTGTTGAAACATCCAATTAGGCTTGAAAAAGCCAATTCGGGCAAAGTCACCCAAACTACCGAGAGGTATAGAGTGAGTAATTGAGTGTGAGGTTATATCACGAGACCATAAACAAGAAGTTTATCCTAGATTTTAAATCACGTTAGATACTCGCCTAGGTGTAGGTCGCTTCCCTAGTTCCCTTTATAACTTTAGAAAACCCTTACCAAAAATATTACACTTAGTTTATTTTTAGTAACCCTTAACATTATAACTAATAAAGAATCAAATCAAACTATGTTTAGAAGAGTAATTAAGAACAATATACATTGCTAAATCAGATAGGAACCCAACTCCAACCTTCTAACTCCCTGTGGATTTCGATCTCGATCATATTGGGTAAAAGCTATATCAACCCCGCCTTGCCATTCTATAGTGGTATAGGTAGGAGTCGATCAGCTACCCCGAAAAAAAGAGCCAGCTACCACAGGGACGCATGTACCTCTTCAAATCCAGCAACCATCGAACACAACAACAACACCAACAGCCAACATCTGTATGCAATGTGCAGAAGTGTAGTGTCAGTACAACCGAACCCATTTACTGAGTAAGTAACAAACCTAACTTTAGGTTAAAAGTAGTGACGAGCTGGAACATAGGTCGGGTCCAACACCAATAACCAACAGTAATTTGTAACAATGTAAAGCAATTAAATAAAGAAGTAACCTAGAGATAAAATGCTCAGCATTTTCATAGTTTCCCAAAATAGTTTCGCTTTTCAAATATAACAGTGAAAAACCCAAGTCTTTTATCAAAAATTTTGCCAAAACTATGAGTAAGTTGAAAAATGTATTCTTCCTTGAAAACTGTAATGTTTCCCAAAAACTTTTCATCAGGTAAATGTTTCATTTTCAGATAGCATGAGGAAAATACATCTCCATGCCTATAGTCAATATGTATGAGAAGTCATGAATGACGTGATGCCATACAACATGAGGAAAAATGCATCTCTATGCCTGTATGTCAAGTGTGCATATCAAATGCGATGCAACTCAATGATAAAACCATATGCATACTCTTAGAGTATCAATTCACTTAGTCCTCCCAGTCACTCAGTCCTCATAGTCACTCAGTCCTCCCAATCACTCGTCACTCGGCACTCGGCACTCGCACTCAGTAGGTACCTGCGCTCACTAGGGGTGTGTACAGACTCCAGAGGGGCTCCTTCAGCCCAAGCGCTATAACAAGCCAATCGTGGCATAACTTAGTAAAACATGTTGCGGCGTGTAGCCCGATCTCATAAACATCCTCACCATCAGGCCCTCGGCCTCACTCGGTCATCAATCTCTCCAGTCTCTCCGGCTCTCAATGTCATGAAACTAGCTCGACAACAATGATATGATGTATCAATAAATAACAATTGAGACTAAGATATGATATGAATGCATGGATATGACTGAGTACGAACATATCAGTAAAATCAGTGAGATGACAGTAAGAAATAACCACTATGGGTCCCAACAATATCGACATAAAGCCTAACACAATATCTAGCATGATTGACATCTCAATTACTTTATTACATGGTGACAACACAAATATAAACAAGATAGGGCCACTATATAGTGCCATGGAAACAATAGAGTCACAATTCACAGGGTGTACGCCCACACACCCGTCACCTAGCATGTGCGTAACCTCAATACCAATTACATAACACGTAATTCGGGATTTCATACCCCCAACACTAAGTTTAGAAAATTTTCTTACCTCGAACAAGCCAATTCCAATATCGAGCAAGCCAATTGATGCTCCAGAAATGCCATTTTGTGCGCTCCGATCTCTAAACGGCTCAAAAATAACCAAAAACAACTGAAATACATCAAACAATGCTAAAGGAACCAATCCCAATAAAAAAAGGTTGAATCTTTAATCAAAATACCAAAATCGGCCAAAAAGTCCAACCTAGGCCCGCGCCTCGGAATCTGACAAAACTCATAAAATCCGATAACCCATTCAATTACGAGTCCAACCATACTAGTTTGACTCAAATCCGACTCCGAATTGATGTCAAAACTCAAAAATTTACTCTATAAAATTTTAGACAAAACCCCCAAATTTCACTTTTAAACCATCAATCAAATGCCAAAAACGAAGATGATTCATGAAATATAACCAAAATCGAGTATAGAACGCTTACCTCAATCCATATGGTGAAAATCGCATCCAAAAATTGTCCAAATCCGAGCTACCCAACTTAAAATATGACCAAATGAACAAACCTTCGATATTAAAGCACTTTTGCTTAGCTGTTCTGTCTCGTTTTGCATGCCAAACGATCCCAAAACTTGATTTTGATGCCTCTAATCGATTCCTTGTGAAATTTCAGTCAAGATAGACTTTTAAATTACTCCATTGACCTTATAATGAAGTAGATATGTTGGTTTCAATATTTAGAAATAGTGCTTAAATACGAAGTAAGTGGCAATTTCGTAATTAATCTGCAAAATCTTGCAACCCAATTCTTAGTAAAATGACCATAAAATCCTCATACGATGTCAAAATTCGACGATTCTTTTTTGCTACGGATCCGCAATTACGATACGAATCTTATACTTCAACCAAAACAGAAATTGATGCTAATTTGTTCAATGTGGTACCATTTATGCTTGAAGAAACAACATCGAAACATAAGAAAAACGAGTGCAACACAAACCATTTCAATCCAAAACTCACTCGAGCCCCTCGGGACCCCGTATGAACATACCAACAAGTCCCATAACATAACACAGACATACCCGAGGCCTTCAATCGCATAGCAACATCGAAATGATAAAACACACCCCGAATCAAACTTAATGAACTTTCAAACTTTCGACTTCCAAAAACTCACGCCGAAACATATCAAATCAACTCGGAATGAACTCAAATTTTGCACACAAGTCCTAATACATCATACGGAGCTGCTCGTTTCCCCAAACTACCGAGCAAAGTGCAAATGCTCAAACGACTGTTCGAGTCATTACACTGGGCCAAAGACTTAAGGGGTTGAAAGGAATACATTTCGTCAATTATTTCTTGATCCGTCACTGGCAGGGCTAAATCAGTAGCCTTCGCTTGTGAAAGTGTATTGTAATTATTAGTATTGTAATTCCTGTAGGAGGACGTATGAGATGTTGTATAGAGGTTTTAATAATATTGAGTAATTAGTTGTTGAAGTTGGTCGTTGTCAGATATCCAATTGCCTGAAGAATCTTTGATAGTGATTATTGTATTTCGGCGCCTTCTTTTGAGAGTGGATAGATGAAAAAATCTTGTGTTGGTGTCCCCTTGGTTAAGCCAATTAATACGAGATTTTAACTTCCAAAACTCTTCTTCATGTGTTAGAATTTGATTATATTGGTTTATAAGCTCTTTTTCTAAATTCTGGAGGAAGTTACTAGTTGGGTAATTGCTTGCTTTCTGAATTCCCGCTAGTCGTGTTGTAAGTTGATTCTTTTTATAAAAAATATCACCAAAAGAGTCTTTGTTCCATATTTTGACTATTGTAGTAAAATTATCAATTGCCTCTAGTAGAGGAGGGTTGTTATTCCAAATTTGATCTACTACATGGGAAAATTTCTTGGTGAGTCAGCCACAAGGTTTCCAAGCGAAAAATATTATTTCTAGGTGGCATATTTTTATGAAGAGTTAGCAATAAAGGACAATGATCAGAATGCGTTCTGGGTAAATGGTGAGCATGTGCATCCGGGTAGATATTAAGCCATTCATAATTTGCCACAATACAATCTAGTCTTTCCAATATCATGGCACCCCTCCTGCGTTTATTAGTCCATGTATATTTGCTTCCTCGAAAATCTTAATCTATGAGTTTACAATTGTTAAAGCAGTTAAGCATCATATCTGCTCGATTGTTATTTAAGGCACACCCTCCAAATTTTTCGTTCGAATATAGAATATCATTGAAGTCACCCCCTACGATCCATGGACCGTTATATGTATTAGAGATATTCATTAAATTTGCCATAAACATTCCTTAAGGAGAATAAAGTGCTTGCATAAATGGCCAAAAAATAGAAAAGGTGGACCTTGTGGACATACCTAGACCATGCAATGTATCTCCTAACTTGTGACGATGATTTCAGTCACATTAACTAAAGTATCATCCGTAAAACCACTATACCCCATGCGTGTCCTTCAGCTGGTGCTTGTGAGAGATTGGTGAAGCCAAAATCTTCCTTAAGTAAATTATGGTCCATTAGGTGAGTTTCTAAGAGGACAACCAGTGGTGGTTGGTAGTAGCTAAGCATATAACAAAAGTTTCTTCTAAATTCGGGTGATTGGTCACCTCTGCAGTTCCAGATGACAAAATTCATTGGTTTACTGCGTTGGGGTGGTGTTGAATCCTGCTATACGATTTGTGAATTTTCGTCATTGGTTGGCTGAGTCACCTCCCTTAGTGTTGGTGTGATCATCACATCAAACTTGCCTGCTTCTAGGTTAACTGTTGGTCTCAGTTTGATTAGGCACTTGGTCACCTCTGGTGGACAATTGAGTAGTATGTTTTTCGTATTGCTCCTTGAGGACGGAGATATGGCATGCCCCTAGACACACTAGTTACGTTCTTGTCTCCCTTATTTCTTCCATGACTGCTGCTATTTCTTGTGGTGTTAGTAGTTCTTGATCTTCTAGTCTTGGAGGTTGAGGGCTCATTGAGGTGGAATATGGAGTTAGTGGCTCGAACGAGCTCATTGGGGATATTGGCATCATTTGATGGATGTGTATGTATTCGTGTATCCAAGGAATCAGGGACTGGGGCTGTGGGTAAAAGGGTAGTTCCTCATATGTTGGAGGATTGAAGTATATCTAGGAGTGAGGATAAAGGTTCCACCTTGTGTTGTTGGTGGCCATTGCTGATGTCGCCCAATGGTATTGACCATAGTAGGTCATCGCTGCTATCATGCCCTCTGTTACGATCTGGGCTAAATCTTGTGAATTTTGTAGGCGAACTATCACCTCCTGGTTGTTCACTATTATGGAGAAGGTGAGTGCATGATCGTGAAAACCCATTTCTAGCCAAGATTGAGGTGGGTGGAAGGGGTTGGGTGACTAGGAAGTGCAGATCACTAGATATGTTGTTGGAGGTGGAGTGTTGTTTTGCATTCTTGTTCGTTTGAAGAGTTGGATATTGAGTGACATGAATATTAGTTGAGATGGTCGTTGGTGTTGAGTTCTTAAGGAAAAGTTGGTGCATGGTGCCTTTGCATGGCAATTGTTTGGTATAGAGAAACATTGTTGATTAGTAATTTGCGTGTGGTGTATTGTTGTTAATGATGGTTTGTCAGTACTTGTAATTGTGTGAGAGGTTAATTGAGGTAGTTGTGTGGATGTAGTAGAGGGGGTGTCATGTATAGTGGGCTTGTCACATGGGCTAGGGAGCAATTGGATAGTTTGCAAGTATAGGGATGAGTTAGATTCGTGTACTGAGGTGTGCTTAAGAGTTGGTGTAGAGAGGTGATGATTGGTTTTTTCAATTGGATGCTGGCTTATACTAAGGTTTATAGAGTGGACGGTAGTCGTTGTATTAATGGTCATTGTGAGAGGTGATGCCGACGTGGCTATTAAAGAAGAAGGAATTCGTGTCTGAGGGTATAGTGTTCATCTTAGGAGAGTATGATGGAGTATAACTAGGTAGATTATTATCTCTAGGTGGTAAGGGTAATTATGGTGGTAAATCGGTAGACCCGTCTAACATCACCACAGGGTATGGCTAGGCCTCTTTTTCTATCGTTGGGCTTGTAGGGTGATCATTAGGTCATTGGAGTTTTGTAATAAATCAAAATTAGTTTTTTATTGCTAATAAATGGTTAGCATTTAATTGAGTAGATAATACTTGATTTAAATGATTAACTTGAGAATTATCAAGTGACATACCTGGTTGGTCTTCCTTAATCTCCTTCATATTTGAGTGTGGTAGTAGATGTCCTTTAGAATGATTTGATGAATTTGACAAATTATCCTTGCTACATAAAGTTGATGTGGGTTTTTGCAACATGGATTTTGTAGGCCGTTTGGGGAATATAACCGTCTTCCCTTCTAAGTCTGCAACTTGCATCCCCTGACTTGCATGTGCATTAGCCAAGGAATTATTATTTATTTGTGGTGAGGTAGTTGTTGGCTTCTGATTAGAGGGTCAATTGACATTAGTATGGCCAATTCTTCCACAAAGGATACATAGCATATTTAGTCCCTCTTAAAGGATTTGTTAGCGATGGGTCCCAATGAACACATGAGATTTTAGTGTTTTTACAAGTGGTACTTCGATGCAAATTCGGGCATAACGCCCTCTGGTCGTAGACGACGTGCATGTATCAATTTTAAGGAGCTTACCTAATTTATTTCCCACCTTTTGTAGGATTTCCACGTCATCGACCTCAGTGGGAAACTCTGGTAATCTAGACTATGTGGCAGTGTAAGTAAGTTTCGCGGTATAGGCTAGAAACTTAGGTTCCCATAGTCTTACTGAGAGGAAGTGATTTAAAACAACCACATACCCTCATGCAATGCCCTATTCATGTTTTCTTCCTTCTGGTATTTGATGAGAAAGTACTCATTCCCTAGATTAATGAGTGACATTGATTCCGTGGATAGAGTTTGTAATTGGTGTGGGAGCGAGGTCGCCCACTTTCCTACCAAACACTTAAACTATAAGTGAGTTTTTCCAAGCGGAGTAAAGCCACGATTTTTCTTCACCGGAGATGGGAATGAAATTGTCTGGATTTGGATCTTCCAGTGTTTCATCCGACTTGTCAAGATAGTGTTGGGTATTAGAGATGGTCGGTATACACGTATTATATTTGTGTAGTAAAGTTTGCATAAAGGATGGGTGTTGTTAGGTAGTGATTCAGTCATTAATGTTCTTGAACTTAGTTCATGTGGGTTTGTGTTTGGAGCAGGTGGAATGCTGGTCAATTTCGATGACTTCAGGGTGGTAGAAAGAAAGGAGGTAGTGTAATTTTAGTGAGAGCATAATTGACTTAACTTGGTATGTGATTACCCAAGAGGGTCAATAGGAAAAGATATTTCCGCAAGGATTTTCATGCATAAACTGTCTTTTCAACTCAATTTTCAAAAAACTATATTGCGACCATTTATGATCGCGAGAATGATTATCGGTATTATCATATATTTACTATGAAAAATATGTTACCTTCATGCAATGAAGAGTAAATTTTTTAAATTTTAGTTTTTATTTAACTTTTCTTTTGCATGAGTTATTTATTTGCATTATTCATCTTTTCTTAAGATGTAAAATGAGACAAGTTAATATATGATAGTTACATGAGAGGTATTGCTTGTATTGTTTACCAAGTGATTTCATAAATTATAACCAAGTTAAAACCTTGTACCTTTAATAACTGGTGTAGGTACGTATTTTCCGATGCCATGCTATTCAAGCAAATTTTGCAACGAATTTATGGTGTATTCTTAAATGAGATAGTGGAACTTATTAGTTGATTTTTATTCCACATTTCTATTTATAAATTTCTAATTTTACCTATGTCTATGACAGTAGTTCATGGATCATGTTTATTTTTGTTATTGTTATTAGTATAAATACCTAAAGAAGAATATACTAAATAAAAGATATCAACTCTTTTTTTCTTTTTGTAAAAATCACGCGAAGCGGGATAATTTATTAGTGTGTTTATAATTGTAGGGGCTAAACCCAGGGGCATATCTAAGAGTAAAGATATGGGTACATATGAACTCGTGTTCCTTTCCCTGTACCATGTATAACAATGTTATATTTCTTTATGATTACTTGAATATATGTAACGACTCTGCCGGTCGTTTTGAGAGTTAGAGTCTCGATCCCCCATTAACTGCTTTCCCCATATCTTATTATGTTATTTTGGTTGTCGGGAGGGTTCGTGTTGAGGTTTTGAAACGAATTGAGGCACTTAGTCTCTTATTTGGGAGTATAAGTTGGAAAGGTCGACTGGATGTCGACTTGTGCGTATCGACCTCGGATTTGAATTTTTTGGTTCCTTTAGCTACGTTAGGTGATTTTGGACTTAGGAGCACGTCTGGAATGTGATTTGGAGGTCCGTAGTAGATTTAGGCTTGAATTGGAGAACATTGGTTTTTGGGTGACTTTGGTCGGTAGTGGAAATTTTGATATCGAGCCCGTAAAGGAATTCCGAAAGTGAGAGTAGGTTCGTAGTGTCATTTTGACTTGTGTGTAAAATTTGAAGTCATTCGGACAAGGTTTGATATGTTTTGGCGTCGTTTGTAGAATTTGGAAAGTTCAAAGTTTTTAAGGCTTGAATCTGTGCTTAATTCATGTTTTTGATGTTGTTCAATGAGGTTTGAAGGCTCGACTAAGTTCGTATGGTGTTTTAGGACTGGTTGATATGTTTGGTTGAGGTCCCGGGGGCCTCGGGTGTGTTTCAGAGGCTTAACGGATGAATTTTTGGACTTAGGGAGTTGCTGAAGATTTCTGGTGTCTGTTGTTTCGCACTTACGGAGTGGAGACAACAGGTGTGGACCCGTAAGTGCAGAGGGCAAGGTGCAGATGTGGAAAGGAATCACAAGAGCGAAAGAAGGTCTGCAGGTGCGGATAGTGCTCCACAGGCGCGGACAGTGCTCCGCAGGCGTGCACGCGCAAGTGTGGCTCCCTAGTCGCAGATGCAGACCTAGTACCCTTGAGTGAATTCCGTACATGCGAGGGATTTTTCACAGGTGCGGCGTCGAAGGTGCGGCCCTTAGCCCGCAGGTGCGATAATCGTTGGGCAGATAAGGCAGATTCGAGGTCTTGATATTTCATATAACAAAATTCGAATTAGAGCTCGGGAGAAGGAGATTTTTCGAGGGTTTGGAAAGGAAAACATTGGATAACGATTCCTAATCCTATTTTGATCACATTTAATTAATCTATAGTTGTTTTCTTCATTTAATCAAGGAAATTGAGTGAGAAATGAGGGAAATGGGGGAAAAGTTCCTTAATCGAATTTCTGAGTTTAGAGTGGGAATTAGGCATCAGATTTGGGTGATTTTTGTACGAGTGATCTCGTGAGTGAATGGGTGTTCTAAATTGGTAACTTATACCTGATTCCGAGTCGTGGTCCTGGGGAGGCTTTTTGGGCGTTTTTTCCTATTCTCATGCCTTAGCTTCGAATTCATTAGCTAAAGTAGTTACTTGTAGTTATATTTACGTTATACAATTTATTTGATTAGATTCGGGTCATTCGGAGTTGGTTACTCATGGCAAGAGCGTGGTTTCAGAGTGATTGAGCTTGGTTGAGATAAGAAGCTTTCCTAACCTTGTGTGGGGGAACTTCCCCTTAGGATTTTGGTACTGTTTGTTATATGAGCACCGTGTACGTAAGGTGACGAGCAAGTACATAGACTATTGTTGTAGAACTCCGTTTTCCACTAAATCATAACCTATTTTTCCCTTATTTGAACTACACTAATATATGTAATTACCTTTTTTATATTTGCACGCCTCCACAGATCCTCAGAGTCCCCCTCTATCTTTAATTGTTTTCCCTCCTGTACTTCTTAGACTCTTGTATAGAAGACTGTAGATAGTTTCATAAAGCTTGTGACTCATGGTTTCGGGTTTTGGGAAGTGATGTGTATAATTGGTAATTGGTTTTACTTGTATATGCGAAGCGACATTTTTTCCTTTATATAGAAACTATGAAGCTTAGTTGGTTTTTATTATTCTTTACTTTTGGTTATTTCAATGTTAATAGGCTTACCTAGTCGTAGCGACTAGGTGTTGTCACGACGCCTTTCAGAGGGGTAAAATGGGTCATGACAATTTGGTATCAGAGCTCTAGGTTTATAGGCATCGTGAGTCACATGACGATTTATTAGAGTCTCGCGGATCGGTGCGGAGACGTCCGTACTTATCTTCGGGAGGCTATATAACTGTAAGAACAATCATACTTCTTTGATTTCCTTATCGTGCGAGTTATTGACATTAAAATTCTAAAAATTCTATTATATTCTTTCTCACAGATGGTGAGGACCCGTAACGAGAGGTCTGACAATCAGGCACCTGAGCCCCTTGCCAGAGCCGTCAGAGGTGGGGGTCGGGGTAAAGGACGACCACACGGTGCAGCCCGAGCACCTGCGCAAGCTGCGACAGAGGAGCCCCCAACATCTCCAGTTGGAGGGCCGGCATCGGAGGTTCCTATTGCTGCTCCATCCCTCCAGGAGACCTTGGCTTAGTTCATGAGCATGTTCAGAACTTTGGCTCATGATGGGCTGATTTCGATAGCTCCAGCCACATCTTAGGCCGGGGGAGGGGCACAAACTTCTACAGCCCGCACTCCTGAGCAGAGGGTCCAGGTTGATCAATCCCTAGAGTTTATCCTATGCCCCCAGTGGCACCGGTTCAGCATGAGACCAGGGTAGCTTCTTCTGAGGCAGAGCAACTCCGACTTGAGAGGTATAAGAAGTACCATCCGCCTATTTTCAACGGACTAGCTTTAGATGATGCTCAAGGTTTTTGTGAGGAGTGTCATCGTATTCTCCGCACTATGGGAATTGGGGATATGAGTGGGGTTTCTTTCACCGCTTTCCAGCTGAGGGGAGCGACATATCAGTGGTAGTGTGCCTATGAGCTGAGTAGTCCGGACGAGACAGCTTCACTCACTTGGACTCAGTTCTTAGATATGTTCTTGCGTGAGTATGTCCCTCAGAGCCTTAGAGATGCTTGGCGCACAGAGTTTGAGCAGCTGCGCCAGGGTGCTATGATTGTGTTAGAGTACAATCCATTTCACTGAGTTGGATCGACATGAACCAACTTCGGTCAGGGAGTTAGAGATGGAGATCACTTATTAGTATTCGTCGCTTCATTGAGGGACTCAACCCCAGTATTCGGACCAGTATGGCCAGGGAGTTAGAGATGGAGATCACTTATAAGCAGGCCGTGAGTATTGCCAAGAAGTGGAGGGCATGTTTGACCGATGCAGAGAGGAGAGAGAGGCCAAGAGGTCTCGAGAGACTGGTCATTTTTCAGGAGCTCGTACACCAACAACACGTCATGGTAGGGGTTTTGTGAGCCGGTTCATTCAGCTCTTCCAGCAGCCAGCGGTGTTCCAGCTCCTCCTAGACCTCAGGAGCTATGTTATGCACTGCTGGTATCTAGTGTGCCTCATGCTCGAGGTGCTATTACCGGCCAGTCCAGCAGGCAAGTCCGAGCCAGTCTCAGCCACCGCGTCCTCCGAGGGGTTGTTATGAGTGTGGTGATACTCTTCACATGGTTAGGGATTGACCCAGATTCAGGAGGGGTGCACCTCCAATAATTTCTCAACCACCACGTGCTCCACCGGGTCCTCCAGCCATTCTTCCAACGCCAGCTGCCGCTCCACCTATTCAGGCAGTTTGAGGTGGAGGTCGGGGAGGTTGACGTAGCCCTAGAGGGGGAGGCCAGGCTAGGTATTATGACCTTCCAG
The DNA here is from genome assembly GCA_005239495.1 of Nicotiana undulata. Classification (NCBI taxonomy): domain Eukaryota; kingdom Viridiplantae; phylum Streptophyta; class Magnoliopsida; order Solanales; family Solanaceae; genus Nicotiana; species Nicotiana undulata. The sequence continues at coordinate 14,753 of ML286607.1, forward strand.
CCCGTTCAGAGGCTGTCGCTTAAGATTCAGTCATCAGAGGCATTGTCCCCGCCTGTCATAGGGATGCATCAGTATTATCTGACCCAGGCTCTGCATATTCATATGTGTCTTATTATTTTGCTCCATATTTGGCGGTATCTCGAGATTCTTTGAGTTCCCCTGTTTATGTATCTACTCCTTTGGGAGATTTTCTTATTGCGAAATGCTTATATTAGTCGTATTTGATTTCTCTTAGTGGTTTTGAGACCAGAGCCGATTTATTATTGCTCAGTATGGTATATTTTGATGTTATCTTGGGCATATACTAGTTGTCGCCACATTATGCTATTATTGATTGTCACGCTAAGACAGTGACGCTAGCTATGCCAGGCTTACCGCGATTAGAGTATACTCCCGTATGGTCATTTCATTTCTTCAGGCTCAGCGAATGGTTGAGAAGGGGTGTGATGCGTATTTGGACTATGTAAGAGATGTCAATATTGAAACCCCTACAGTTGAGTCAGTTCCGGTAGTGAGGGACTTCCCTAATGTGTTTCCAACTGATGTTTCGGGCATGCCACTCGATAGAGATATTGATTTTGGCATTGATTTTTTGACGGGCACTCAGCCCATATCTATTCCTCCTTACCGTATGGCTCCTCCTGAGTTGAAGGAGTTGAAGTAGCAGTTGCAAGATTTGCTTGATAAGGGTTTCATCAGGCCCGGTGTATCACCTTAGGGGTGCTCTTATCTTGTTTGTGAAGAAAAAGGATGATTCCATGCGTATGCGTATTGACTATCGTCAGTTGAACAAGGTTACGGTGAAGAACATGTATATGTTGCCTCACATTGATGATTTGTTTGATCAGTTACAGGGTGTCAGGGTGTTTTCCAAGATTGATTTGCGTCCTGGCTATTATCAGTTGAAGATTCGGGAGCCGGATATCCCAAATACTGCTTTCAGGAACAGTTATGGTCATTATTAGTTTCTTATCATGTCATTTGGGTTGACCAATGCCCCAACATCCTTTACGCATTTGATTCACAGTGTGTTCCGACCTTCTCTTGATTCTTTCGTCATTGTGTTTATTGACGACATTATGGTATATTCCAGGTCCTAGGAAGATCATGAGCAACACCTAAGGACTGTGCTTCAGACTTTGAGGGAGAAGAGATTGTATGCAAAATTTTCTAAGTGTGAATTCTGGCTTGATTCAGTGGTATTCTTGGGTCACGTAGTATCTTGTGACGGGATCAAGGTAGATCCAAAGACGGCGGAGGCAGTACAGAGTTGGCCTAGACCATCATCAGCTACAGAGATCCGTAGTTTTCTTGGTTTGGCGGGGATATTATTGTCGCTTTGTAGAGGGGTTTTCATCTATTGCAGCACCTATGACCAGGCTGACCCAGAAGGGTGCTCCGTTCAGGTGGACCGAGGAGTGTAAGGGGAGCTTTAAGAAGGTCAAGACAACTTTAACTATATCCCAGTATTAGTATTGCCTACAGGTTTGGGGTCTTACATTGTCTATTGCGATGCCTCGAGGATTGGCCTTGGAGTGGTGTTGATGCAGGACAATAGGGTAATTGCCTACGTGTCCAGACAATTGAAGGTGAATGAGAAGAATTATCCTGTCCATGATCTCGAGTTAGTAGTTATCGTTCACGCCTTGAAGATCTAGCATCATTATTTTTACGGTGTTCCTTGTGCGATCTACACTGATCACCGGAGTTTGCAGCACCTGTTCAAGCAAAAAGACCTTAATTAGTGTCAGCGGAGGTGGTTGGAGTTACTTAAAGACTATGATATCACTATATTGTACCACCCGGGGAAGGCCAATGTAGTGTCTGACGCCTTACGTCGCCGGACGGAGAATTTGGGGAGTTTGGCATATCTTCAGGCAACAGAGAGGCCCTTAGCATTGGATGTTCAGGCCTTAGCCAGTGTAACGACCCGATCGGTCGTTTTGAGAGTTAGCGCCCCGATTCCCCTAGTAATTGCTTTCCCCATATTTTTATATGCTTATGGGACCTGTCGGAGTGATTAGTTGTGAATTCCGGAGAGTTTTTGGACAAATAGTCCCTAAATATGAGTTTAAGCTTTAGAAATCGAGTCGTAGTTGGAACTGTGTGAAGACGGGTCCAGAATGGAATTCTGTCAACTCCGTCAGCTCTGTTGAGTGATTTCGGGGTTAGGAGCGTGTCCGGAATATGTTTTCGAGGTTTGTAGTAGAATTAGGCTTGAATTGGCGAAAGTTAGAATTTCGACAATTTCGGCTGATAGGTGAAATTTTGATATCGGGTTCGGAATGGAATTTCGAGAGCGGCAATAGGTTTGTAGTGTCATTTATGACCTGTTTGTAAAAACGTGAGGTCATTCGGATTAGTTTTGACGTGTTTCGGCATCGGTTGTGGATTTTATAAATTTCATAAGTTCTTGGGCTTGAATCCATGCATAATTCTTGATTTTGATGTTATGTGGCGTGTTTTGAAGGCTCGACTAAGTTCTAATGAGGTATTAGGACTGGTTGGTAGGTTTGGGTGAGGTCTCAGGGGCCTCGGGTGTGTTTCGGATGCTCAACGGGATAATTTTTGGACTTAGGAAGGATGAGATTTTGTTGGTGCTGGTGTTCTTCTATGCGTTCGCCTGAGGGGTGTCGCGAACGCATAGGACAATATGGTCTAAGGGGAAAAATGTTCTATGCGTTCGCGAAAGGGGAGGTGCGAACGCGAGGGTCTGGACCAGTGTTAATCGCGAACGCGTGGGCCAGGCCGCGTTCGCGAATAGGAGATGAGGTTCCAAGGGAGGTCGATGATTTACCCTTCGCGGTCGCGTGAGTAGTACCGCGTTCACGTAGGGTTAGGGAGTCAAGGTACGCGTTCTCATGCCCAGCCTCGCGTTCGCATAGGTCAATTACTGGGCACGTGATTTTTACTCTTCGCGTTCGTGATGGTGCTTCCGCGAACGCGATGAAGAGTGCACCTGGGCAGATTTTTAAAACCCAAAATCAAAGGTTTAAGCCATCATTCATATTTTGGACTTGGGAGCTCGGGAAATTGTGATTTTTGAAGAGATTTACATCTGGGCGATTTGGGTAAGTAATTCATACTCAGTTTAGACTAATTTCCATGAATCTACACTTAAATCCATCCTTTAATTTCGAATTTATGGTGGAAAATTAGGGGGAAATTGGATAAAGTCCTTAGACCGAATTTTTGAGTTTTGACCAAGGTTTTAATATACGGTTTGAGAAATTCTTGTATGGTTAGACTCGTGAGTGAACGAGTGTCTGGAATTTGTAACTTTTACCCGATTTCGAGACGTGGTCCCGAGGGACTTTTTGGGCAATTTTCCTAATTTCGCGTATTAGCTTTGAACTAATTAGCTTGATTGATTTCTTAAAGTGATATTTACATTATGCCATTGAATTGAATAGATTTGGGCCATTCGGAGTTGGGTACTCGTGGAAAGAACGTGGTTTCGAGTTGAGTACATCAGTCGAGGTAAGTGGCTTGCCTAACTCCGTGTTAAGGACTTTTCTCTTAGGTTGCTTGATATAATTGTTGTGTGGGCACCGTGTACGTGAGGTGAAGAGTACGTACACGAGCCATTTCTGCAAAGATCCCACTTTCCTTCAAAATTTATACAGTGCCTTGTTCTTCTATTACATCATTTCTACGTGTTTAATTGTTCATCTTAGATTAGGAAAGCACGCCTATTGTTTCCATATCAAATTGCTTAATTGACACTCTATGCGCCATGTTTGGTTAGTTTTCCCTGCTTTCCTACATGTATTTTTATGTACCGATAGAATTGATGTTTATTTGGCATTTACTTCGCATTACATATTTAAATTGGGGACTACAGACGTATTCCGGGAGATCCCCCATGCACTACGTATTTAAATTGGGGACTACGGACGTATTTTGGGAGATCCCCTTGTATTGCATATTTAAATTGAGGACTACACACGTATTTTGGGAGATACCCCATGTACTGTATATTTATAAATGGAACTACGGGACGATATCCCGGGAGATTTCATTGTGTGATACGTTGAGCTGAGCCAAGGGCCCCATTTTACTGTCTTATTTCAGCTTATTCACTTTGACTGTTTATTTAGAACTTCTTTCTTTTCCGTACTATTTAAATTGTTTATTTATAAATCCAGTAGAGCCTTAACCTGACCTCGTCACTACTTGACTGGGGTTAGGCTTGGCACTTACTGGGTGCCGAACGTGGTGTACTCATGCCCTTTCCTGCACATATTTTTTCATGGCAGATCCAGGTTCCAGCTCTCAATCCCGTGGATAGTGGTCGTCGTAGCTACTTGAGGAGATCGTAAGGTAATTCTGCCGCGTCCGCAGAATCCTCCGAGTCACATTCCATTCCAGTTAGATAGAGACTTTTATGTATTTCTTTCTCGTTGTATAGAACTATTTTGGTATAGAGCTTGTGACTTAAAAGTGACATTCCAGATTTTGGGAAAATTTGCTTGTACATGCCGAGTGGCGATGTTTTACTTAGTAGATTTACTTTACCTTGTCTTTACTTATTATTTTTATTTATTGTCTTCCGCACATTTAGGCTTACCTAGTCGTAAAGACTAGGTGCCGTCACTATACATTTTGGAGGGTAAATCGGGTCGTGACAAGTTGGTATCAGAGCGTCTAGGTTCATATGAGTCACAAGTCACAAGCCGGTTTATTAGAGTCTCGCGGATCGGTACGGAGACGTCCGTATCTATCTTCGAGAGGCTATGTAACTGTTAAGAACAATCACATTCTTTGGAATTCCTTGTCGTGCTAGTTACTGATATCAAAAATTCTAAAACTCTATTCTACTCTTGCTCATAGATGGTGAGGACCCGTACCAGACGGACCAACGATCAGGCACCCGAGTCCCCAACCAGAGCCGCCATAGGCAGGGGCAGGGGTAGAGGACAAGCACACGGTGCAGCCCGAGCACCGGCGAGAGCAGCGACAGAAGAGCCCCCAACAATTACAGTTGGAGGGGAACATGAGGTCCCTACTGCTACTCCAGCCCTCCAGGAGACTTTGGCTCAGTTCATGAGCGTTTTCAGCACTCTGACTCAGGCGGGACTACTCCCGATAGCTCCAGCCACATCTCAGGCCGGGGGAGGGGCATAAACTCCCGCAACCCGTACTCCTGAGAAGAGGGTCCATGTTGGTCAGGTCCCAGAGTATATTCCTATGCCCCCAACGGCTCCAGCTCAGCATGATGCTAGGGTAGTTGCTTCGGAGGTAGAGCATCTCAGACTTGAGAGGTACAAGAAGTACCACCCACCTATTTTCAGCGGACTAGTTTCAGATGACACTCTGGGTTTTCTTGAGGAGTGTCATCGTACTCTCCGCACTTTGGGCATTGTGGAGACAAGTGGGGTTTGTTTCACCGATGTCCAGTTGAGGGTAGCGACTTATCAGTGGTGGCGTGCCTATGAGATGAGTAGTCCGAATGAGGCAGCTTCACTCACTTGGGCTCAGTTCTCAGAGATATATGTGTGTCCAATGTAGATGGGCTTCGGGAGTTGATTCTTGAGGAGGCTCATAGCTCGCGGTATTCTGTCCATCCGGGTGCCGCGAAGATGTACCAGGATTTGAGACAACATATTGGTGGAGGAGGATGAAGAAGGATATAGTTGGGTATGTAGCCAAGTGTCTCAACTGTCAGCAGGATAAATATGAGCATTAGAGACCGGGTGGTTTGCTTCAAAGGTTAGAGATCCTATAGTAGAAGTGGGAACGGATCACCATAGACTTTGTATTTGGACTTCCACGGACTTAGAGGAACTTCGATACTATTTGGGTGATCGTGGATCGGCTGACCAAGTCAGCTCATTTCATCCTAGTGGTGACTACTTACTCTTCAAAGAGATTGGCTGAGATTTATATTAGAGATATTGTCCGCCTTCATGGTGTCCTAGTATCCATCATTTCAGACAGAGGTACACAGTTCATATCACGGTTCTGGAGAGCCGTATAACAGGAGTTGGGTACTAGGGTAGAGCTGAGCATAACTTTTCACCCTCAGACAGACGGTCAGTCCGAGCGCACGATTCAGATTATTGAGGATATGCTCCGTGCTTATGTGATGGAGTTTGGAGGGTCATGGGATCAATTCTTTACACTTGCGGATTTTGCTTACAACAACAGTTACCAGTCCAGCATTCAGATGACACCGTATGCGGCTTTGTATGGTAGGCGATGTCGGTCCCCAGTGGGTTGGTTTGATCCGGGCAAGGCCCGATTTTTGGGTATAGATTTGGTCCAGGATGCCCTGGATAAGGTGAAGGTGATTCAGGATAGACCTTGCACAAACCAGTCCAGACAGAAGAGTTATGCGGATCGGAAGGTTCGCGATTTAGCATTCATGGTTGGAGAGCGGGTCTTGCTTCGGGTATCGCCTATGAAAGGCGTCATGAGGTTCGGGAAGAAGGGCAAGCTGAGCCCGAGGTACATTGGTTCTTTTGAGATATTGCGGCGTGTTGGGGAGGTTTCTTACGAGCTTTCCTTACCTCCCAGCCTAGCAGAAGTTCATCCCGTATTCCACGTTTGTATGCTCCGAAAGTATCACGGTGATCCGACTCATGTATTAGATTTCAGCTCAGTACAGTTGGACAAGGATCTATCTTATGTTGAGGATCCAATGGCTATTTTGCACAGGTAGGTCAGAAAGCTAAGGTAAAAAAACATTGCTTCAGTAAAGGTCTAGTGGAGGGGTCAACCATACGAGGAGGCGACTTGGGAGACCGAGCGGGATATGCGCATCCGTTACCCTCAACTTTTCACAGCTTCAGGTATGTCTTTATACTCATTCGAGGACGAACAATTGTTTTAAAAGGGGGAGGATGTAACGACTCGGCCGGTCGTTTTGAGCGTTAGAGCCCCGATCCCCCATTAACTGCTTTCCCCATATCTTATTCTGCTATTTTGGTTGCCGAGAGGGTTCGTGTTAAGTTTTTGAAATGAATAGAGACACTTAGTCTCTTATTTGGGAGTTTAAGTTGGAAAAATCGACCGGATGTCGGCTTGTGTGTATCGTCCTCGGAGTTTAATTTTATGGTTCCGTTAGCTCCTTTAGGTGATTTTGGACTTAGGAGCGCGTCCGAAATATGATTTGGAGGTCCGTAGTAGATTTAGGCTTGAATTGGTGAAAGATAGTTTTTGGGCGATTTTGGTCGGCAATGGAAATTTTGATATCAAGCCCGGAATGGAATTCCGGAAGTGGGAGTAGGTTTGTAGTGTCATTTTTGACTTGTGTGTAAAATTTGAAGTCATTCGGACAAGGTTTAAAATGTTTCGACGTCGTTTGTAGAATTTGAAAAATTCAAAGTTCTTTAGGCTCTAATACGTGCATAATTCATGTTTTTGATGTTGTTCAATGTGGTTTGAAGGCTCAACTAAGTTCGTGTGGTGTTTTAGGATTGGTTGGTATGTTTGGTTGAGGTTCCGGGGGCCTCAAGTGTGTTTAGGAGGCTTAACAGATGAATTTTTGAACTTAGGGAGTTGCTGAAGATTTCTGGTGTTTCGCACCTGCGGAGTGGAGACCCTCACGTACGGAGGGCAAGGAGCAGATGTGGAACTGGAAGGCTTGACCAGGGATCACAGGTGCGAGGAGTGAGCCGCATCTTCGATGCTCGCAGATGCGAAAAGGAATCGCAGGAGCAGAAGAAGGTCTGCAGGCGCGCAAGCGCAGGTGCGGCCCCCTAGCCGCAGATGCGGACCTAGTCCCCTTGAGTGAATTCCGCACTTGCGAGAGATTTTTTTCATGTGCGGCATCGCAGGTGCGACCCTTAGCCCGCAGGTGCAATAATTGCTGGGCAGATAAGGCATATTCGAGGGCTTGATATTTCATATCACAAAATTCGATTTAGAGCTCGGGAGAAGGCGATGTTTTGAGGGTTTTGAAGAGGAAAACAATGGGTAACAATTCCTAATCCTATTTTGATCACATTTCATTAATCTATTGTTGTTTTCTTCATTTAATCAAGGAAATTGAGTGAGAAATGTAGGTATATAGGGGGGAAATTCCCCAATCGAATTTCTGAGTTTTGAGTGGGAATTAGGCATCAGATTTAGGTGATTTTTGTACGAGTGATCTCGTGAGTGAATGGATGTTCTAAATTGGTTACTTTTACTCGATTCCGAGTCGTGGGCCCGAGGAGGCTTTTTGGGCGTTTTTCCTATTCTGATGCCTTAGCTTCGAATTCATTAGCTAAAGTAGTTACTTGTAGTTGAGCTGCATATTTACTTTGGGACTACGGAACGCATTCTAGGAGATCCCCATGTACTACATATTTATTTTGGGACTGCGGACGTATTCCGGGAGATCCCCCTGTACTACATATTTATTTTGGGACTACAGACGTATTCCGGAAGATCCCCATGTGCTGCATATTTATTTTGGGACTATGGACGTATTCCGGGAGGTCCCCCTGTACAACATATTTACTTTGGGACTACGGGACGGTATCCCGAGAGTTTTCTCCTGTGGTTATTCCTTTGTTCTGAGCTGAGGGCTCCCTTTAGCTTCTATTTTACTGTAGATTTATACAATTATTTTACTGTAGTATATGTATCTCTTACTACTTTCGTTCATTATATTTATACCGGTAAGGCCCTGACCTGACCTCGTCACTACTCGCCCGAAGTTAGGCTTGGCACTTACTAGGTACCATTGTGGTGTACTCACGCCCTTCCTGCCATATTTTCGTGTGCAGATCTAGATACCTCACATCCGCCTCTGTACTAGCCAGCATCAGCAGCCACCAGAGACTTCAAGGTATATTTGCACGCGTCCGCAGATCCTCGGAGTCCCCCTCTATCTTTAATTGTTTTCCCTCATGTACTTCTTAGACTCTTGTATAGCAGATTGTAAATAGTTTTATAAAGCATGTGACTCATGGTTCCGGATTTTGGGAGGTGATATGTATAATTAGTAATTGGTTTTACTTCTATATACGGAGCGACATTTTTGCCTTTATATAGAAATTGTGAAGCTTAGTTGGTTTTTATTATTCTTTACTTTTGGTTATTTCAATGTTAATAGGCTTACATAGTCGTAGCGACTAGGTTCCATCACGACGCCTTTCGGATGGGTATAATGGGTCGTGACAATATACATATGTTCGCTCAAGCTTAAAGAGTCTTATGATGCAATGATTATTGGGTGCACCTTTAAAAGTGAAGTCGGGTTTCAAGTTCACATATATCGTATTATTTTTTCCTTTATTTTTTTCTAGAATTGAGCTGAGAGGTTTAAAACTCACGTCTATCTTGTTCTTTTTATTCTTTTCTTTTCAAGAATCACCATATATATAGGAGACATGCATATATCATATCACATACTTGCGATCTAATTAAGTACTTTTTATTTTTCTTTCTTTATTTATTTGGTTTATTCTTATAAAATTTCCAAGACTGTTATATCGAAGTTATTGTTCCCCTCCGGCTATCACACTTTACTTTTGTATAATTAAATTGAATATCTTTATTAAAATTTAGAGCGATTGAAGATGCAACATATAACAACGAGTTCAACTGATCCCAATATTTTCGATACATAATATAGAACTTAAAATTTCATAAGTATGATGAATTCACGGCATGAATCTAAAGGTTGAACATGTTAAATATAACTCACGAACCCAACTTTTCATGACAATACACTCGTATTCTTGAAATTTTGAATACGCCTATAGCTAAGCCCATTATATGACAAAGCGCACGTAAACTTTCATGCAAGAAATTTATCAAATTGATCAATACATACGAAATCTTTTTTTTAAAATCTTTTATAAGAGACTAACATGCATGCTATTGTAATTAGAACATCATATATATTGACCGACAATCTAAAGCACTTTGACGAAAAATGTATGAACCCCGCTCAACATCAAACACATTTCATAGTATCAACATGTAGCATCTCATTGTGTTATATATAATGGTAGTTTATTACATTAACAACAAGTATCTTATTGTATCAATATCGAACGCCACACTACATTGGGGTTGGGTATCAGATATCCTACATGACTAATTGCAATGCATTAGCATTACTATGCAATCTCAAAGTTGCTCCACATATTACTAAGATTGCAATGCATGTTGAGCGACGTGCTTTAACTTGACTCATCAAGATGCACTTGTACAAAACTAGTCTTACTGTACGCGCATTGCGCGTGTATCTAATGTTAGAACATGCGCAGCAGAAGCAAGCATATAACTCAGGTATCACAAACATGTAACTAGACAATGATATATTATGAGATTAGAAGAATTAACCTCTTGAAAACGTTGCACATGTCCTCCACAGAGTAAGAATGCAGGGTTGCAGTCTTCTGCTATGCTCCTAATAATACCTTGGACGAATTTGTTTTGAGTTGGCAAAAACAATATAACTCTAAAAGTGAGTTATTGATTGAAATACGTCTTCCTTATGTAGACCCAAAATTCAGCCCGGGGAGGGGGCTAAAAATGTGTAGGATTCTGCTTGTGCAAGTAGAATCCTACTCTAACTCCAAATGATGACTTTTCTCCAAGGTTACTTTTTACCCAAGTCTGTCCAGGTTTTTACTAGGTATAGCAGGGACCACATAAACAATAAGAGGCTACTAATTATATCATTAATTCTAAAATTTGGACGATGAATTCCTACTATAAATAATTGCAGTTTATTCCACTAAAAAATTACAATTGAACTCCTCAGTATGAATTTTGAAAATTCACTAACAACTTTTTTAACTCCCGTGTTAAGATCACAAATACCAATTAATTAAATTAAATTACTTACTATTTAATTTAATCACTAATTAAATCCTTCATAATTCCGCTTAAACTATTTCATGTGATGTATACAAAATCCACTAGACGGGTTTTCACATGAAAATTGTGATGACCCAAAGGGGTCATCTTGTAATTTAAGACTTTATTCCACATTCGTTAGCTTTAAAAACCTTATTTTTATTCACCTCGATTTGTGTGTGTAGTCCGGACGTGAATCCGGGAAGCCCATATGTGAAAATAGATGAAATATTAATTTTTTGGGATCTAAAAATAATTTTTAATTGACTTTGGTCAACGTTGTTTTGAGTAAACGGATCCGGATCCGTGTTCCGACGATTCCGGAAGGTCCATAGTAAAATATGGGACTTGAGCGTATGCTCGGAATCGAATACCGAGGTCCCTAGCTCGAGAAATGATTTTTTGATGAAAATTATAAGACTGGAATTCTAAGGATTTAAAGAAATTGATTAATGTGTGATCTCGTTAGTATCGGACCCGTATTTTAGTTCTGGAGCCCGGTACAAGTTTGATATAATATATGGTTCATGTCTGTAAAGTTTGGTAGGAATCGAAGTTGATTTGACGTGATTCGGATGTCCGGTTGAGAAGATAGTAATCTTGAAATGTTCTTGAGGAATTCATAAGTTTTGGTGCTAAATTAACAGTTTTAGGTGTTATTTTTGTGATTTGATCGCACGAACAAGTCCGTATGATATTTTTAAACTTGCGTGCATGTTTGGTTTGGAGCCCCGAGGGCTCGGGTGAGTTTAGGATAGGCTACAGAGTGATTTAGAACTTAGCAAATTATTGGTGTAACTGGTGTCTGTAGCAGGCCTCTTATCTCGCAATTGCGAGATCAGGCTTCGCAAATGCGAACAAAGCATGCATGACACTTGCAAGGTATTTATCGCAAATGTGAAGAAGGCCTGGGCCAGCATGTTCTCGCAAATGCGAGATTATCTTCGCAATTGCGAGATTATCTTCGCAATTGCGATGAGGGTCTGGGGAAGGGTATGTTCGCAAATGCGAACTTCTGCCCGCAAATCCGATGGGCCAATTGTCGCAAATGCGAAGACAACGAAAATGTGAAGGATCTCGCATTTGCGATGTCTCCTTCGCATTTTCGAGCTTCGCAATTGCGAAGCTCAGGTCGCAAATGCGACATCCGCAGCTGATAACTTTGGACTTAGACGGGGTTTTTCATTCATTCTTCAATTTTTCGAACCCTAGACCTCATGAGGCAATTTTTCAAAGACCAAATCTTCCCCAAATCATAGGTAAGTGATTCCTATCTATTTTCTTTCAATCTTTTGCATCTTTTAACAAGATTTCAACTTAGAATCTTGTATTTTCATGGTGGAATTAGGGATTATTGGGTAGAACTTAGGAATTTTGAAATTTGGGGATTTAGACCTCAAATTAAGGCCGGATTCCAAAATCAACTGTATATCCGGGCTCGGGGGAGAATGGGTAAACGGATTTTGGTCTGAACCTCGAGATAGGACCAAGCGGGCCCAGGGTCGATTTTTGACTCTTGTTGGGAAAACGTAGAAAAACTATAATTATACATTAAAATTGATTCCTTTAGCGATAATTGATGATATTAAACTAATTATGATTAGATACAAGTGTGTTGGAGGTGAAGTCTAAAGGGAAAGCGGTACTTGAGCAGTGAGTGCTCTGTGGAATTGAGGTAAGTGTTGTGGCTAACCTTAGCTTGAGGGAATATGTATTGTGTGATAATAGGTGAATTAGACTATATCTTCGCCCCTAATGAACCACACTTTAGTATGTTTTTAATGCGAATATTGATAACAAAATGCTCTGATTAGTGTTTTTCGTGCTTTGCATGATATATACTACGAGAGGAGAACTTTGGAGCAATTTGGAGTCGATTAAGGGAATTTGAGGCCAATCAAGAAGAACCCGTTGGAATGCACAAGAAAAAAAGAGCTGAAATTCGCTGGAACATGGTCCACCGCGACCGCGGTCGACCGCGGATGGAGCGCGGTGGAAGGAGGACTGGAGCAGAGATAATTGAAGCCCACCGCGGTAGCGCCGCGTTCCTGCCGCGACCGCGGGCGACATCTGACAAATCTGAAAATTCGAAGGACTTAAGTGCAAAACACGGGATTAATTTGCAAAACCGTATTTAAACAATGTAAATCCGCCCAAGAGAGGGAGATCACTATTTTCAGGCTCAAGTAGGAGGCAAGAATCATTGTGAGAAGACAAGAAACCATTAGAGTTTTATATTTTCGTTCTTTCATCTTTATTTTGAGTATTATGAATTATTTTGGGTTTTTGTTGTTCTTGAGCATGAGTAGCTAACTTTTCTAATCTAAGGTTTTGGTGGAACCCATTGGGAATGAACTAATTGTGATATTAATATAGTTTGTGTGGTTGTTAATATCTATTTGTTCAACTACGTTCTTGTTGTAGTTGATTGAAAGTCCCTCAATTAGTTGTTCCTATTTATTATGTATTTACTTGAGAGAGAGTGCATATTTAGGTAGTTGTTTGAACAACACCACTCCCGGAGTATAGGCGAGAGTCATAACCGAGGGTTTAGAGGTTGGATTAAAGATAACGATACCTCGGGTGCAATCTAAGGTGAATCGTAATTCAATATAGCTAGCGTAACTTGAGAAATTGCGTCTAGTAAATTATCATAATTACTTGAGAGAGATTTATGATAACTAGAGTGTTCATGATTGATAGAGACAACTAACTCAAAACTATAGGAAGTCTACAAGAAGGAATTTCACCAACGGGGGAAACCATAACCTTAGACCTTTATTCCAATTGTTTACACCTTATTGTTAGTTAATCTTTAGTTTATTATTTCTGTTAAGTTGTAGTAGTATAAACAACACAAAGTGATATTCATAAAGTTTGAGAAAGTTGACTATTGAGAATATAGTAATCTAAAGACGACATTTGATACGTTAATTCCCTGTGGGATTCGACTCTGGGCTAAATACTCAGATTATGTTTTCAATGCCCGCTTAGTATTTTATTAGACATAGTTGAGCTTGATCAAATTTTGGCGTCGTTTCCAGGGAATTAACGGTATTATCAATTGTAGTTGGAGGAAATTCGAAAATTCTTAAGTATAGTCGATATTCTTTGATTTCATACATATATTGAATTTCTAACGCTTGTTGAATCGGTGGCTCAGGTGCATGCCTAGAAACTGCTCGAGAACTGGTGAAGTATTTGAAGCATTGCCAGACCCCGAAAAAGTTTTCAGGGCCTTGAACAGGTCCAATCGGAGAAGCAAACAACAACCACATATTGAACACATAGAACCAGACATGGCTGAGTTGAACGACAGAAACAACCTTAATGTTGGGGATGTCAGGGATGGTGTGGTCGACCCTACTGCAAGGATTGCAGCGCCTCAGGTACCCATTGGACCCGAGGCGCCATTATACAACTGAGCACAACCCACAGCTGACAACTTGGCAACCGCGATTTTGGTCCCTCAGATTGAAGCAGAGTCTTTCTAGATTACAAACAATATGATGCATTTGTTGCAGAATAAGGGGCTATTTTCAGGGTCATATGTTGAGGACCCCCATCAGCATTTAAAGAACTTTATGTCTATCTGCAAGACCCAGAGGCAGCCGAATGTTACCCCGGAGGCATTAAGACTGTTATTGTTTCCGTTCTCGGTGACAGGAGTTGCTCAGACTTGGCTCAACTCCCTCCCTATCAACTCTATTGCAACATGGGAGGAGTTGGTCAAGCAATTTTTAAATAAATTCCATCCACCAAACAAGACATCACAGTAGATTGATGAGATCATAAGCTTCAGACAGAAGCCCATGGAGACACTGCAAGAGACATGGGAACGGTTAAAGGGATGTTGGTTATCTGTCCTCACCACGGTATTCCTGAGAAAATGTTGGGATCTATATGGGTCTGGTTGATGGTGTAAACGCCAATGTTGATGCTTCAGCTGGTGGAGCATTCCTTAGCAAGAGATGGAGAGAGTGCCAGATTTTACTTGATACAATGGCACAGAATTCAGGGTGGACAACCAGAGGTGATCCAATTACTCTAGTTGTTCACTAAGTTCCATTAGATCCGTCCAACACCATGGCTGAGAACGTGGCGACTTTGATGACACAGATGAGTATTCTTACGAAAAAGGTAGAGGAGTTTGGGATAAAGCATCAAGTTCATATTGTAGATACTACTAATGGGGGCTTATGCACATCTTGCATTAGTCAACCAATTGGTAATCAATGGAATGCAGATGGTGATCACCCTCCTTACCCAGAAAACATGAATTATGTGTCAAACTATGGAGGCCAAAGACAAGGGGGACAGAACTGGGGTCAGCAAGTTCAACCATATAGACCACCTCATCAGCAGCAGAATAATGGAAACATGGGTGCCATGAGACCTCATGGTAATGTGGCACCTTATCAAAGGCCACAAGGGTATAACAATCAGAATCAGCAGCAGGCATACCACCCCCCTCAGCAACAACATGGGGGGAGGCAAGAAGATGGATTTTCCAAGCTTGAAGCAATGATGCAACAGGTGATCGGGTCAATTGCCAAAATCAGTGAAAGAGTAGATGCTCATGACTCAGCTATTAAAAATATTAAAGTGCAGTTGGGCCAGATTTCAATGGCAGTGAACAATCGTCCTCATGGGACTTTACCGACAGACACTCAAGTGAATCATAAAGACCATGGCCCGAAACAGATGATGGCAGTGAGTCTCCGCAATGGAAGGGACTTAGACTTGGAGCAAGAGTTGGCTCGTGAAAGCAGGCAAGCAGATACACTAGTGCCAGTGCCAATCGAAATTGATGATTCCACAACCTTGACCAAGGTAACAGTGAAAACTACTGAAGGAGAACCTAGTGGGCAGAGTGAGGCTGAGAAAGAAGTGGAGATAACCCCAGAGCAAGTAGTTGAGGTAGTAATTGAGAAGGAAAAATCCCAGATCACTGGGAAGAAGAGACCGCCAGCACCATTCCCTCAAAGGCTGGCAAAATACCAAAAAGATGAGCAGTACAAAAAGTTCTTGGATATGCTGAAGCAGATACATGTAAAGATTCCGCTGATTGATGCTCTGAAATAAATGCCTGGGTATGGAAAGACGATGAAGGACTTGATGTCCTGGAAGTTTGATTTCCAAGACATGGCGACTGTGACCCTTACTCAGACTTGCAGTGTTGTGGTAACATGACCTATTGTAGAAAAGTTGTCTGATCCAGGGAGTTTTACAATTCCCTGCACCATTGGCAATTTTGCTTTTGCCAAAGATCTGTGTGATTTGGGGGCCAGTATTAATCTCATTCCCCTGTCCATTTATAAGAGATTGGGTATTGGTAGAGACAGACCAACTTCCATGTTGCTGCAGCTAGCTGATAGGACGGTGAAGAGACCGTCGGGTATTCTGGATGATGTTTTGGTGCAGGTGGGGAAGTTTGTGTTCCCTGCTGATTTTGTGATACTAGACTGTCGTGTGGATGAGGAAATTTCCATAATCTTGGGAAGGCCATTTTTGGCCACAGGCAGATCTCTCATTGATTGTGAGACTGGGGAGCTCAAGATGAGACTTAATGATGAAGAAATCACATTCAACGTGCAAAAATCTATGAGGCGACCGAGTGAGTTCGCCAACTGTTCTCTAATTGATGTTGTGGATGTGATACTGGAAGAAGATGATGCATCCTTAACTATTGAGGACCCCCTTGATGCATGCTTAATGAATTTAGACGAGGTCAATGGGGAGGAATTGGCAAAGTGGGTGTTATCATTTGAAGGTAAAGGGGTCTGGCCGAGGGATCTCGAGTTTGAGCCATTACACTTAGAGAAAATAGAGAACCCGCCAGCCAGGCCAACTGTTGAAGAAACAGCCAAGTTATAACTAGAGCCACTACCACTGCCGCCTCATCTAAAAAAGATATTAGAGTTAACTAAGGACATTGATGATACGTATTTTGTTGACTCTAGTGTCATTAGTGTTGAGGATATTGACAATCCTATTGAGCGCATTGGTACACACCCCGAGCATTTTCCCACATTGTGTTTGGACGATGATATGAATATAGAGCCATCCGATCCACTTGAGGAGTCAAGGAACAAGGAACAAGAGGCATACACTCTGGAATTCTTCTTGCCAGAAAGTCGGCAATACACATCTCATCTAAAGGCTAAGAAGTACAGAACACTACATTATTTTAATGGGCCATCCAGATTCGTTCCACCACCTCAGGAGCATGATCATAGAGCAGAGTCAACACTTGGGGTCGAATTCATAATCTCAAAGTGGAGGCGTAAAGTGATTCAAGCTTTTCTTCGAAGGTGCATGGAAAGCAAAACTAATGCGGGGATGAATGAGACCAGTGAGTTATCTGTGGTGCCTCTTTTTGAACCACAGAGGTTGAGCGAGCCTTAAATGCGCTCATTCGACGTCGTGTCGCGGCGTTAAATCAAGCTTTGCGTGGGAGGCAACCCATGATAGTAGTGTTTTCTCTCTTTTGATTATGTTGTAATTGATGTACATACGTCTAACGAGTTTTTGAGTGTGCAGGACAAACTTGGGGCTGTGTTAAGCAAAAGACTGGGTCATAAAACAACTCTGGTAAGGTTAAAACATGTGAAAAACACACTAACAATCGAGTACAAGCCACCGCGACCGCGGCGCGACCGCGGTGACAACTGGGGATTTGATGTTTTGCTCGTACGTCCGTCACCGCGGCCTCGGTGAACCGCGATGAGACTGTGGCCAATTTGCACTCCTCTGAATCTCGCGCGACCGCGGTGGAAAACACCCACTCTGAATCTACCGCGACCGCGGTAAGAACTCTACTCTCTGAACCCACCGCGGCCGCGGTCGACCGCGGCATGACCGCGGCATGCCAAGTTCCGCCCAAGTAAGTTTTTTTTTTAAGTTAATTTTTTTTCTTTTATTTTATTTTCCTTTTAAATTTTACCCTACCTTAACACCCATTAACCCACTTTCCCCTTATTTCTCACCCCTCTTCTTCTCCCCCAAACCCACGCCCTCCTCTCTCCCAAAAGCAGAAAAGACCAACGCCTCTTTACCCCCCCATAGAGAATCTTCTCTTCTCCCTCCCTCCCTCCCTCCCCTTTCAACCTCCATTGTTGTCCTTTCCCTCTTCCCTCAAGTAAGTATTTATTTTTTCTCTTCTTCTTTGTCTTTTTTTTTGCTTTAGTTGGCTATTTTGTAGTAGATCTTTGTTGTATTGTTGTGTAATGGTGGTTCTCCACCACCTCTTACTTGTTTTTGGTGGGTGTGTCCACTTTGAGTTTGATGTTGGTTAGTGGTGCTTGTTTGACAATGGTGGAAGAATTTTGAGTGGTTGGTATGAGATTGGTGTTTGTTGTGTTGAAATTTTGGGAAGAATTAGTCTATATGGGGCCTATGTATACTTGTTACCAATGATGCCCACATAGTGTTTGAGTGGTTGGTATGATATTAGTGTTTGTTGTGTTGAAATTTTGGGAAGAATTAGTCTATATGGGGCCTATATATACTTGTTACCAATGATGCCCACATAGTGTTTGTAAAGTGGCCCCATTGTGCAAGTTTGTTGAGGTTTGTGACTTTCGTGGTGGTGAAGTCTGAGTAATCACCCGATAGGCACACATTTTGGGCACTCTCTAACTATTGCCCTTCTTATCACATGTATCATGGCCCATTCATGAAAGAGACAAAACACAGAGGGTACTAGTCGTTTTGACTCATCCCGATTTGTGTCAAAGGATGTGGAGGACATATATGATTCTAAGTCCGCCAGAAAGATGGTACGCGAGGTGCCAATTAACAAGGCTGCCTTACAGCATGAGAGCCCTGAAATGTTCGCTGAAATTCGGAGGCGCCAGTTGGAGATACTCTTCGAGGAACCTGAGGAGGCCAATATACTAATGGTCAGGGAATTCTATGCTAACTGCCCGGAGCATGTGAACCGGGTAGTCACTGTACGAAGGACAAGGGTGCATGCCTCATTGGAGGCAATCCAGCGGGTTTACAGGCTTCCATCCTTCTCTGGGGATGTTGATCATTACCAGTTCCAGCAGACGCCACTAGTCAACTAGCCCATGCTCGTGCAGTCCATTTGTGTGGGAGGGAAGCCCACATGGGTCAAAGAGGGAATCAAACTAAACTCTAATTCCTTCACTTGGGAGGCCAAGTGTTGGTTCACAATTATCTGCAGCCGCCTGCTACCCACTAGCAATACCATCGATGTCAACCCACCTCGGGCGGTGATGGTTTGGTGCTTCATCAACAGATTGGACTTTGATATCGCCCGGGTGCTCCATGATGAGATGTTCATCTGATCGCCTAAGGTAATTAAAGCATTCTACTTCCGCTCCCTAGTCACCAGGACTAGGGGAAACAACGTCCCAGAGCATCAGCCCATTGACGGGAAATTGGCAAAGAAGGCCCCGTTCAGAGCGGGCAAAATTAATGTGGGCAAAGAGCACCCGGTGCCTCTAGATGTTGATGATGAATATGAAGTTATTCCTGATGATGCACCACCTCGGCGGTCTCATGATGGAGCGGGTCCCTCTCGACCTCGGTCGGGTCCCAGGTCGTCGACCTTAGAGGATGATGTGGCCGGTTTGCGCTCCTCGGTGGATACCCTCCACGTCCGGGTGGATGCAATGTCCACCCAACAGGCTAAATCGGAGAGAAGTTTCATGGCATGGTTCTGTGCACTAGGAAGGGCCTGCAATGTTGACCCGGCCACCGTTTCAGACGACGAGTGAGCACCAGGGAAGTCTCCTTACCCCTCTGTACTTTTATTGTTAATTGACATGGGGACATGCCAAGTTTTCAAGTGTGGGGTGAGGGAAATTTGTTGTTGTTGTATATGTGTGATATTTTTGTCTTGTTTTTAGTGTATATAATATTTTTATTGGTTTTCAATTAGTTGGCTTGGCCCGAAGACAAACACCTTCCGACGGGTCTCTTGAGGGCATTAAGTCGAAAGTAAAAAAAAATGTAGGGGACTCTTCCTGATGACGGACTACTTAGACAGTCTTCTTGAGGGAAGTTAGTCCATAGAAAACACCAAAAAGATTTTTTATTTTCTTTTATAGGTAGTGTAGTAACTCCCCCTTGGTTTTTCTTTTGACCACGGTTCTTTTTCAAGGGTTTAGCTTGAACCGGGTGTAGTTAGATTTTTTTTTTAGATATTAGGATTCTCTTGGGCAAGGAGTTGAATGGAAAGAATGCAACCCTTAGTGTGTTACACCTGGAAAAAAAACAAAAAAAAATCTAGGGTGTGACGCTTAGGCTCATTTGTGGACTCTTGTACAATACCTTAATTTTGCATATTGTAACTGACTTGAATACTCACTTGAGTGTTTTGATGAACCAATTTGGAATGGATTATGTGCCATGTGCGTGTGAGATAGTTGCATCATATTCTATGTATGCATTTGGTACCTAGAACTTGCCCCGTGTGTGTACAAAATGAAATAGAAGCTTGTTCGGTCTTAGAAAGGATAGAGGCATTTCTTTGTGAAGCCTGACATAAATGTATCTCCACCTGAAAGCAATTAACCATAGTTAACCCCTTTGAGCTTATAAGTTTGTTTCTTTGATAACCACATAACGAACCATACCCAATTGTTTGAATAGCTTGTCTGTTTGAACTCTATACCTCCCATGAGCACTTGAATGGTTAGATGATATGTAAAAGTTAAAGTGTGGGGTGGTGGTGTGGTTTGTAAGGAAACTCAAGGAAATAGAATGAAAGGTGCAAAAGTTAAATAAAAAAAGAAAAAAAAAAGAGAAATAAAATGCAGAAGTGAAGGCCACTTAGCGAAAAACAACAGAAAGAAAGAGGACAATAAGTACTTGTGGCCCTTGTTAATTAGTGTCAAGAAAAAGACAGTTGCACCTAAGAATAGTGGGGTGATTATGAAGCAAAGTGTGATGGAATGTCTGGCCAAAGCATGAAAATGGGACAAACATTGATGTAAGTGTATTAAAAGTGCTTAGGGAGGTTAGTCACTATACTCAAATGTATCATACCCGTCCCTTAGCCTACATTACAACCAAATAAAGATCTGTTGATCTTAGACTGAATAAACTCAATTAGTAGACTATTACACTACGGGAAAGCCTATGGCGTATCTGTGAGGCATATGAATGTTCTTTTTGAGAGTGAGTGAATTCTTTCAATTTAAAGTTCATGTTATTCTTAATCTTACTTTCTGTGGAACTACTCTCAATTGTGTGATATGAGGGCACGTGATTCATGAAGAAAAGTTAAATCTTGACCTCTGTATAGAGTACCTTGAGGAAGTAAGAATGTGGCATGGCATATAGAGTCTCCACTTGAGGCGTAGATGTTACACAACTGGGTTCGATACTTGTAAAATGACAGGGTGTGACACCAAAATGCTTGAGATGATTAGGCCTTAGAGTGTGGTTTATCTGCTCGAGGACGAGCAAAAGGTTTAAGTGTGGGGTGTTGATAATAGGTGAATTAGACTATATTTTCGCCCCTAATGAACCACACTTTAGTATGTTTTTAATGCGAATATTGATAACAAAATGCTCTGATTTGTGTTTTTCGTGCTTTGCATGATATATTCTACGAGAGGAGAACTTTGGAGCAATTTGGAGTCGATTAAGGGAATTTGAGGCCAATCAAGAAGAACCCGTTGGAATGCATAAGAAAAAAAGAGCTGAAATTCGTTGGAACATGGTCCACCGCGACCGCGGTCGGCCGCGGATGGAGCGTGGTGGAAGGATGACTTGGAGCAGGAATAACTGAAGCCCACCGCGGTCGCGCGGCGTTCCTGCCGCGACCGCGGGCGACAACTGACAAATCTGGAAATTCAAAGGACTTAAGTGCAAAACACGGGATTAATTTGCAAAACCCTATTTAAACAATGTAAATCCGCCCAAGAGAGGGAGATCACTATTTTTAGGCTCAAGTAGGAGGCAAGACTCATTGTGAGAAGACAAGAAACCATTAGGGTTTTATATTTTCGTTCTTTCATCTTTATTTTGAGTATTATGAATTATATTGGATTTTTGTTGTTCTTGAGCATGAGTAGCTATCTTTTCTAATCTAAGGTTTTGGTGGAACCCGTTGGGATGAACTAATTATGATATTAATATAGTTTGTTTGGTTGTTAATCTCTATTTATTCAACTACGTTCTTGCTGTAGTTGATTGAAGGCCCCTCAATTAGCTGTTCCTATTTATTATGTATCTATTTGAGAAAGAGTGCATATTTAGGTAGTTGTTTGAACAACACCACTCCCGGAGTATAGGCGAGAGTCATAACCGAGGGTTTAGAGGTTGGATTAGATATAACGATACCTAGGGTGCAATCTAAGGTGAACCGTAATGCAATATAGCTAGCGTAACTTGAGAAAGTGCGTCTAGTAAATTATCATAATTTCTTGAGAGAGATTTATGATAACTAGAGTGTTCATGATTGATAGAGACAACTAAGTCAAAACTATAGGAAGTCTACAAGAAGGAATTTTACCAACGGGGAAAATCATAACCTTAGACCTTTATTCCAATTATTTACACCTTATTGTTAGTTAATATTTAGTTTATTATTTCTATTCAGCTGTAGTAGTATAAACAACACAAAGTGATATTCACAAAGTTTGAGAAAGTTGACTATTGAGAATCTAGTAATCTAAAGACGACATTTGATATGTTAATTTCCTGTGGGATTCGACTCTGGGCTAAATACACAGATTATATTTGCAACGCCCGCTTAGTCTTTTATTAGACATAGTTGAGCGTGATCATTGTGTAATTATTTGCCACGTGTTTTGTTGTTGAATACGATGTATAGGTGAGGTGACGAGCACCTATGCATCGTGGTTGAGTCATAGCATGCGAGTGAAATTCTATTTTTTTGCAAATGTTGTAATCTTAAATTCTATTATCTACGTTTATTGTTGTCGTTGAAATGTTGGGAGAATTATGTCCGGTTCCACCGAGGTTGATAAAAATTTGAATATTGATTCAAGGTTGAGATGTTAAATTGTGAAATTAATCACTGATGGAATATTGATTTCCTTGTGAAATTCCTCTCTATCCGTTGTTATTGATTTTGTGAATTGGAGGAGGAGTGTAAAGCATGAAGGGTGATGCCGTGCACGATTTATTTATATTGTGAGGATGAGTGTAAAGCACGAAGGGTGATGTCATGCCATGATATGTGAGTGTTAATGCACGAAGGGTGATACTGTGCCATGATATGAGAGTGATAAAGCACGAAGGGTGATGTCGTGTATATTATGTGAGGTATAATGCACGAAGGGTGATGTCGCGTCGTTCTATTTGTTTATTGGGTGAGGTTGAGAGTAAAAGTACGAAGGGTGATGCCGTGCAATTTTTCTCTATATTTTTAATTGCTTAATTTAATTGAGGGTTTCTGTCTAAATGGTGCCTTTATTGTTTATCATTACTTATATTGTGATTCCCCATTTCATGTTCCATTCCCATTATGACTGCTTTGTTTCTTTGTTTATCATTGTTGCCATTAGCATGATTATACTATTCAGGTTTTTATGTGGTGTCTTGTCCTAGCCTCGTCACTATTTCGTCGAGGTTAGACTCGGCACTTACCAGTACATGGGGTCGGTTGTACTGATGATGCACTATGCACTTTCTGTGCAGATCCAGGTACTAACCCGAGCTGATTTCGAGTTGTAGCTAACTTTCACGCAGGAGACCCGAGGTAGATCTGCCGACGTCAGCAGATTCCTGGAGTCTCTTCCTTATATTCATTTACTGTTTTACTTAGTTCACAAACAGTTATACATTTTCTTTCAGCTAAATACTTGTAGTATATTCTTAGTAGTTCGTGAGTTGTGACACCAAATCATGGGTAGTTAAACTTGTCGGTATTATTACGCAGTATTATTTTCAAATTTTATTTCTTATTCAGATATTATGTGTTGAATGGCAGTGGATCGCGTAAAGTTCTAGACATATTTAGGTTGTGAATCTATAATGTTGGCTTGCCTAGCAAGTGTATCGTTAGGCGTCATCACGATTCCGATGGTGGGGAATTCGGGTCGTGACAAAAACTTACAAGCTTACATAAAGGGGTATCATCAAACTCAAAACCGAATCATGGATTCTATCAACTAATTATTATTTCACAAATGCTATTCGTTATTGTCCAATCTATTAGGCATACACTAACTCTGAATAGAGTTGTACCTTTTAATAAATCAAAACAACAGACAAATCATATTGATCATAATAATTATATCAAGATTAGGAGTATAAGCTCATTTAATGAATTAAAGAAAATGTTTTATATATATTCAGTACAAAAATATATTTTCTCTACTTGGTCCGTTCAATAGACACTAAGTATACTAGCACAAGAAGTCGGAGTAAAACCACTCCCATAATCAAGACAAATTATACTTTAATCTTGTGCTACAATCATCAAGATATTTTGCCCAAAAATATCTTCGATTGTGAACATAGTTTATTAATTATGATACCCGACAATTTAATCTCCTGTGCATGAGCTAAGACTACATACACTAAATTGTCTACAAATCTTCTGTGGCAAGCTCTTTGTAAACGAGTCTGCCAAATTTTCCTCTGACGCAATCTTCAACACTCTTGCATCACCTCTATGAGTTATGTCCCGAATTAAATGATATTTACGCTCAATATGCTTACTCATTTTATGGTTTCTTGGTTCATTCGAGTTTGCAACTGCACCACTATTGTCACAATCACCCAATAATTATATTGACTTGCAAGCACCATCTATTAAATGCATAGAATTTACTCAATAATGATAAAATAAAATATAATTAATAATTATTTTTATGTTAACATATGCAAACTTGAAACAATAATGATGAAATAATAGTAGATAAAATATATTCTAAATGATTTATTATTATAATTATTATTTTCACAATTATTTAAACAAATGGCAACTCCGTATATTTTTTTATATATTAGTTGATTATTGTAAATTATTGACTCAACATTGGTCATTGTTAAAACTTATATTTTGACTTATTAAATTTTTTTCTAACCTCATTGTGCTAAATGTGGAAAGGGGTTCACTGAAGTTTGTCTCTTGAAAATGATTTTATTTATTTATTCTCTTGAAGGTCTTTTTCTCTATTTTATTTGTTAAAGAGAGTCCTTCACGTAAATTGCTTTGAATAGGTAAATCAATCATTTGTCCTTGAAGATCTGACATTAATTCTCTTATACCTACTAATTGATGTACCTGAGATGCATTTCCTCTAGCTCCCGAGTGCAATTATTTTACTTAAATTAAGGCATAAATAATAATAATTTTCATAAGATATTATTACAAAACTTAAGGACTTTCATTGGTTGGATTTGGGATCAGCATATATATTTTTAGAAAGTTATACTTTCTAGTTTTATTATAACTCAAAGATGTTGTTTAATATAATACTTATATGAATTTTTAAAAATTATTTACGTATTAACGGGGGGAACACACGCAATACGCATACCCTGAGACAAGTTATTATAAAACGAGAATATCAGTTGAAATTATTTATAAAAAAAAAACATAAAACTTAAATTCTAGAAAAGCAATGAGACTAAAAAAGGCAAAAAAGTTCATGTCTTGGTTCACATCTATTTGTGATACGGCACCTTCTTACCATATAAGATTTCATGGACGCTTTTATTTCCCTTGAATATTGTTTTATGAATTGTGATTATTATTGGCTTGCTAATTATATATCAATACCACTTTTCAATTCTTGATTTTATGCCAGTAAAGTAACACTTACTATAATATAACGTGTTTTGTTATATTATACTATGTGGATAAGTTGCTTAAATTTATAGTTTTAAAATATAGGTATGATCAGAAAAGTGTTAATTTATGGGCAAAATTTACTGAAAGTGGTGGTTATTTTATATATATAAAAAGACTGATAATCAATATCATACATGCAGAAATTACAACCATCAATTTGCTACCAAAGTATTCTAAGAATTTACTTTCTCCTCTAATACAATGAAGGATATTCTTTCAAATTTATCCGAAAGTAATTTTATTGACGTTATGTTTTACAATGACGATAAAAAAACTCTCTAATGGTGTATTGTATCTATTGGCAACATGTATTTTTGGTCAATTTTGTGTTGCATTTTCAAAAGGACTATCAGTATCACGAAGAATTGTGATTTTGGCAATAATGAAAATAGATGAAAGAAACATACACCAAGAATATCTTCTATATACACAGTATAAGAAAGCATTAAGTAAGATACACTTTATTATATGTTTATACCTTATCCAATAAAAAAACATAAGTATCTAATTAAACTTTAATTGTACATCTTGACCTCGACAAATAAGCTACCAAATTACGATCCATATTAATCATTCACAAACTTATTCTTATTATTTCATGT
The DNA here is from genome assembly GCA_005239495.1 of Nicotiana undulata. NCBI lineage: Eukaryota > Viridiplantae > Streptophyta > Magnoliopsida > Solanales > Solanaceae > Nicotiana > Nicotiana undulata. The sequence continues at coordinate 40,967 of ML286607.1, forward strand.
GTAAATCTTTACAAAGACTTTGTTCGAATAATATTAATATTATTTTGCAAAATTTACATCACATGGTATACACGTGGAGTAGAAACTAATTGCTATAAGATTGAATGTGTATAGTTATTGTTATTCAATATTCCACCGCGACTTGTCTTCAACCTTTCATTTGCACGATTCAAGCAAACCATTCAAAAGTCGTCGCCATTCCCTTTCTCTCTGAGTTTCATATACTCGTCGACTTCAACGCCTTTGGGTCCCTCCGGGGACCGGTAAACGAAAAGGTCTTCAACGCTGTTCCCTGAACCAGTTGAAGACCTTTTTATTCTTAAATTTTCCAATCATTTAACCCATGATTTCAATCTAATTCTCAAAGCGTTGTGTGCGTAAATATAATATTCGCGTGATAATGGGTTGCCGCAGCAGCAAGGCAGCTGATGCTAGCACAATTTCGCGATGGCGTTCCACTGGCATCGTTGCTTTACGCGACTCTAAATTGAAGGCATTTCCTTACCCCCATTCTCTCTCGCCTTTTGTTGCTGCTCCCATTATTATTTTTCTCTGTTATATCTGATTAAAGTTAATTACACATCTCTACACGACTCTTCTTTTCTTAATTGCTTTATTTTCAATTTGTCTGATTACAATTACAGCTTCTTATTGCAATCACAATTCATAATGTTTATCTCATGGTATTTTTAATGCATCACCTTTCTTTAACTATTTCTGGAAAATACGTTTTTGGACTTTAAATCCACTGTATGTTTGATCAGCGTTTGATGGATGATGCTTACTCATTGGCGAAAATAGAAATTTTCTGAAGGTGTTCAAACTTTAAAGAAGTAGGAATTTTTTTAACAAAAGCTGTTCAATATATGTTATATATATATATATATATATATATATATCTAAAAAGTTAATATTTTACTTAGATACATAATGTAATTTTTCGTAATAATTTGACTGAAATTGACCACCCTTAACAAAAGGTGCTTCGCACCTGTGCTTACTGTGATGAAATGCTAAAAAACAGTTAAATAAGGCAATTCATTTTGCCCATTTGAGAAGGTCAAATATTTTTGGTTTCCTGACTATCCTTTCTGTTTCTGTAAACAGACATTTCCTGATGAAGTTTTTGACCTGGAAAGATCTGTACGTACCCTCGACTTAACACACAATAAACTTGGTACTGCTCTTTAGTTTCTTGAGCTCATGATTTATATATTTCTTATCACTTTAGAGTATAAAAACAAATGCAACTAGAAGATTATTTTCATATACTTTTTATCTTATTTTCCTGGAAGCTAATTCTTACTCTTCTGTTGTGACAGTTGAAATTCCCGTGGAGATCAACAAACTAACTAACTTACAACGTCTTGTAAGTACAATATCCTGCTGTCCCTCTTTTTTTTCGTTCTTAAAATTGAACATATTCCTATTAATGATGAACATACTTCTTAAGCTGATTATCTGAATTAAGAGCAAAAAACATATTTCCAACTCTTTCCAGATTTTAGCTGATAACGTTATTGAGCGCCTTCCCATGAATCTGGGGTTGCTTCAGTCTTTGAAAGTGGCAACACTTGATGGGAATCGGGTCACAAACTTGCCTGATGAATGTAAGTCCAGATAAGTTAGATCACTCATGTTAAGTGGTTACTTTTTGTCTTTTTGTTCGTCTACACTCTCTGTTCTAACTACATAAAATTACTGTGTTCAGTGGGACAGTTGGTGAAACTTGAGCGTCTGTCTATCTCAGCAAACTTGTTGACAAGCTTGCCTGACACAATCGGGAGCTTGCGGAGTGTGAGTGATTTATTACACTTTATATGTTACCTGCTTTCTCAGTTCTATTTGATGTGCCAATATTATTAAGTACTTTTTTTAAATTGTTTGGCTAAATATTTTTACTGTAAACGTGTTTAGGTGGAAAAGAATTACTTAAGTTTTGATCTTGCAAATGCCTTTGATTGGAGAACGTTCTGTAAATTGATACAGGACTATTTTGTTTAAACTGCATGTTTCTGTTAATGCATGCTCTTATGAAATAAAGCCTGACTTATTTCTCAAGTGATGCTATTAAGACACCTTATTGTGACATTTATTAACTTGTTACACATCTTACTTAATATTTTAATTTGTTTCCCACTATCTTTCTCATTTTCACTGTTAAAACAAAGTAATTACTTTGTGAACTTCGTAGTTGTAACTTATCATTCAAATTCTTCTGGTTGTTGTTTTGGGATGATGAATTCGGGGTTAAGAATCAAGTTCAATGGTTCTGTTGACTCTAGAACTGTTTATACAATTGCACATATTGTTACTATATGCTGTTGTTTCTCTGTCTGTGTGTGTGAAGGTCGTACTGCTTAGATTGGCATCTTTTCAGTTCCTATTCACTGAAAAATTTTGAGCATTAGAATTTGATAATATCTTTTGGCAATGCAGTTGGTTTTGTTAAATGTTTCAAACAACAAGTTAAAATTTCTTCCGGAATCAATTGGAAGTTGCTTTTCTTTGGAAGAACTGCAAGCAAATGGTACCTTTATCTTTAGCTCATAATCCTTCTGATTTTTCTGTCTCTCCTTTTCCTTTGGTTTCGTGGGTGTCGGAGCTTTGTATGCATATCAACTGAACATTAGAAACTCTTTCGCATCTTACATGTGAGAAGACTAGTAATTGTAGTTGCCATTTTGAGTTGATGTACGATATCATTTTCTACTTTTCTCCTTTTCTCAAATTCACAGTTGATACTTTTACTGCTTTCTCTTGAGCCTATGATTGCTTCTGTCACAGATAACTCTATTGAAGAGCTTCCCAGTTCAATTTGCAATCTCATTCAACTAAAATCACTCTGTTTGAACAATAATAATCTCAATCAGGTAATTTTCAAAATTTCCTTTCTAGTCTCTCTCTTTCTCTCACACACGCGCGCACGTACCCCTGGACATGTGCAAAAGCATGGGAAGCATAAGTACATCTAAGCTTTTACTCTGTATCACGTAATATTTTTGAGTAAAATCACTATTTACTTTGTTATAGACTGAAAGTTTCTTTTGATGCTTGTAGTGTTCTCTCTCTCCTTTCCTTACAAAAGACTATTTAGCAGAGTTGTATATAAGTATGTTATATAGCTCTTCAAGCATAAGACAAGCATGGAAAAGCATTTTCTTTAATGAAGAAAAAGCTTTACATAGGGATTACTGTAATTGAAACATCCTCGTGTTTTTCACTTGAGATGTGAAATAGTCGTTGTGCCAAATATAGATATTTGCTTAGTAATCTTCATCTGAAGTCATTTGCTTAAACTTTTAAGTAGATTCTTGTTGTCTTTAAGGCATTATCATCCTGGAATTTACTATTCTACTAGCTTTTGTGCTTATTTTATAGACATCTTTTAGCTATTGATATGTTGGTTCTCATTTTCTCAGATGCCTTCAAATTTATTAAAAGAGTGCAAGGGTTTGCAAAGCATAGCCCTACATGGCAATCCCATTTCCATGGACCAATTTCAACAAGTAAGTCACTATTGTGCTCCTGAAAAAGGTCACTAATGGAGATCTCCACTGACTACTTTTCTTTCAGATGGAAGGATTTCAAGAATTTGAAACCAGGCGTAAAAAGAAGTTCGACAAACAAATTGATTCAAATGTGATAATTAGTTCCAAAGGGCTTGACGAGGGTGTTGATTTGTGATACCAATGTTGCTGTATTTTTGTAAGGCTCTCCATCTTATTAATCTTGTCTTTATATCTTTACTTCCTATATATTTTGGTTTTTAAAAAAAAAAGGAAACTTCTCCAATCCTATACGGTTAGGCATTAGCCATATTTCGCGAAAAAGAGGTTGGCATCTGCTTGTAATGTCTGAATTTGACTACTTTTTGTAGTCAAATGCTCATGTCATTACTTGATATGCATGTTAGCTTTGATCTTACCTCCGTACCATATTGCCTCTGCTATCATTTACGCCCCAACCATATAGCTTGTATGACAGCTATAAGATTATAGCGCTGCCACTGAGGGTATCCATGGTGGAAAACATGTTCAATCTAAAAAAAGTGGGAAATAACTGCTTACGGACAATGTCCTTTGCAACATGATTCTGTTGTCTACCAGTTAATTTGATTGCCAAACTAGTTTCAATTGAGTATGATGAAATGCCATAACTGCTGGCCAACTTGTTTTGTTGCAGTTGGTGGAAATGTTGAGGCGTTGTAATTGTTTGACTTCGATAAATGGTTGTTACTGCTGACCGCTATGAATATGCTCAGGCCATTCAACAGTTCTTCGTGGATTATTAACGTTGACAAACAGCGCAATGTATCTACACTGAGTTATGAGTTATAATAATTGTAAATGTTCTGTATTTCAAGTTTTCCAATCACTTGTTTCTTTTTGTAAAATCTAATGTATATATTTACTTAGATTAAACTTGGTTATAGGTGCAACATTTTGGAATAAAATATATCACTGTTTATAACATGTGCATGACTATCTAAGAAACCCCTCTGTTATTTTTCAGAAACTAGTAGTCGAACGCGCTCGATGCGCGGATAATTTGACAGAATATTAATCTTATAAAATTATGATCTAATATATTTTAAAAAAATTACGTAGTTATATTTTATTATTTCATGTAATGTACAGAAATATAACAAAATCTATACGGAATTAAAGAATACACGTTAGACAGTAATCAAATAAATCCCAGATTTCTGCATTATGCAGACCTTACGTATTCACATTCTGCATATTCCACCATATAATTACATAATTGATTTGCATCTTAACTGTTCGATTTTATTACAAGAAGATGGGTTTAAATATTTCATATGGCTGAATTGAAATACCAAAATCAAATATGATGTTGCGCCTTAGTTCATATTGAGCATTAATGACTAATAATGGCATTAATGTAACGTTACAATGATTAACCGTAACTGTTGCGTGAAGGTTATGTAACGTTTGGCTCATTAATTGAAGATCTCCGAATCTACCCTTTATTCTGTCTGGATTCATCCTGCTCGTGTCTCTTCATCTTCTCAATTAGGTTAAGATTCTCGTATCTGATTATCACGTGGGTATGCTATTTCGAGCCTCTTTGCCTCGTGCCTCTTCATGAAGTTTTGTCCAGTTGTCACGCTTTCATTGTTCCACATAGATTGTTCAGTCATCATAATGATTACACGTGTGAAGTTCTTTTTTACCAATACAATGTTCTCTTTTCATGGTGCAACTTCTCCTTGGTTCCCCGGTGCAATTCAGACCTCGAAGGCTGGGTTCGATAGTTGGTCTCCACCTATTCTTATGCCGAACGTTGCTGGCGTGATTTGGCCAGAGGCTAGTGGGAGGCTAAAAACCACGGTGAGTTTTTTCGCTTGTATATCGAGGTATTCCTCGTAATGTAATCCTTATTAACTTGGTTTCTTCATGTGTAGGTCTCGGTTAAAACGTTTCCATGAGGCCACCTCCGCCTGGGGAAGAGGAGGCTTCGAAGCCAAACAAAGAGAGGAAAAGGAGAAGAACTTCTCCTTCCGATACCTCCAAGCCAAAGAAAAATAAAGCTCGGAAATCAAAACCCGAGCCTTTTGCTCCTCGTATTGACGCAATTCAATGACTCCGAGAGGAGGATGAAGAGGGTGAAGATGATGGTTGCCCGCTGGTAACCCGAAAGAGGGAAGTACAAAGGCTTCCAGGAGTGTCGAGCCGGTGGAGCTCGACGCGACTCCATCTCGGACTGAGGACATTTCAGAGGAGGGTCCGAGCAAAGTCCCTGAGCAATCGGGTGGTGAGGATGCCCCCCGCCATGATAATCATTCAGTGGGTGTGCCCGAAGGGTCTAGCCCCGAGGCCCTTCAGAGAGAATACAATGTCATTCACTTGGGATAATCAACATTAGTGACTCGTCACTTGGACCTTCATTCTCCGAGGGGCAGTTTCAAGATGCTCGGGCCATGGGTACTCCCGACGTGGGACAGGCCCATGAAGGTAATGACATATTCCGGGACTGCTTCGCCAGAGTCGACGATGGTCTCGAACCAGACGCATCGTTCATATTCGACGAGGCTCAGCGGTTTCTAAAACAAGTAAGTTCTATTTCTTCGTATTTACACTTGCGTTTAATACATATTTCTTCAAGCTTGACTCTCTTTTTTGTGTATAGGCCATGGTGCTCCACCGAGAAGCATCTTCAAAATCCAGGGCTGAGCTATCCCGATGCAAGGCCGAGCTCAAAAAGCTCGTAGAGGAGAGGGATGGCCTCAAACTCCTCTACGTAGGAGATCATGACCCTTCGAGCTGAACTCACAAGAGCTCATCGAGAGCAGACCGAACTTATTGAACGGGTAACGTAATTTCTTGAGAGCTCAGTATGTGTTTACTCAATTTTGGCAATTAATCCTTTGGTTTTGCAGATTAAGCGGAAGGGTGATCTGGTGGAGAAACTTCGAGAGGAGGCCAAAACTCTGGGATGGAGACAACATATGGAGTGTCTTGCCTCGGAGAAGGATGCGCTTCGGGCCCAACTGACTTCAGCCGAGAGCCATCTCCAAGGTGTGAGGGAGGAAAGCTTGGTCCAGGCCCGAAAGATTGAAGAGCTCGAGGCTAAGATGACCGCCGAACTTTCAAAGGCTAAGTCTGAGGCAGAGGCGCTTGTGGCCTCTTACCGAGATGATGCCGAGGCTGCCAACATTCGAGAACATGAGATATCGGTTGCTGCTGAAGTCAAGTTGTCATGTGCCGTCGACTATGCTAGGCGTTGATCCCGGAGAGAGACTCTCGAGTAAGTGCATGCTTGTGGCTTCGACCTCTCGGATGATATCGAAAGTGCCAAAACTTTAGAGGTTGAGGTCGCAACCTTGCTTTCTGATGAAGAGGATTCCACTAGTGGATTCGAGAGTGAAGAGGATGGGGATGAGGCCGCCGAAGAAGCGACACCCGAAGATGTGGCTCCCGTGGATGTAGCCCCCGAGGACGTGGCCTTTGAGGACGTGGCTCCCGGGGTGAACTAGGCCTTTAGGATTTTCTTCTTTTTGTATTTTTTTGTGCAAGGCCTTGATTGGCCTTTTGTACAAATTATCCGATATATAATAGAATTTTTTTTATTTGAATGCCTTCGTATGTTTTCAAGTCTAGATATGCTTTTTGTCTTCATTGAAAATGTTGAAAAATTCTCATTGTTGTAATCTTACTAACTTCAGTTCGTAGCCAAAGTAAACCCTCAAGTTTTTTGTTTATACGAGGGTAAGTCCCCGAGCTCAGAAATTTATTCGAGACTTTATCTCGGGGGTGGCTTGATCGAGCCTATAGATGTATTATTTATATAATCAAGTTCGAGTGAATCTTGAACTTAGGATAAAGCAAACCCTTAGGTTTTTATCAAACGGTGAGTAAGTTTTGAGCTTACATCAATATACCCCTTAGGATTTTTTGGTGAATCCTCAAGCTATAATTGACTTCTTTTTGAGCTCGGAATAGCGGAACCCTTGGGTCCGAATCGAGTGAGAACGAGTTCTCGAACTCTAATTGTTTTGGCCCTTAAGCGGCGACCTCATTCGTTCATTCTAACAACCAACTCATTGCCTCTTGAGATTGGCCCTTGGGCTCTATATATTGGGCCAATTCGGCCTCTTAAAATGGCTATTCTTTTCCCCTTTTCGGCTAAAAGACTTAGTGAAAATTTCTTTATGCCTTAGCATATGTTTTTTATACCCATTCGATTTTTTTAAGGGTCCGATGATCAGAACCCCATTTTTCTTTTTTGTGTCTCAACATGTTTGTGTTAAGATAATTTGAAACCCCTTGACGTTTTTTCGAAGGCTGATATTATCGAAGCTTTTTAGTTATTCGAGGGCTGATTTTATCGAAGCCCTTTTTTAATTGATTTGCCGAGGGTAGCCTTTTTAACCAGTTTTCCAAAGTATATGAATGCCTTTTGTTTTTTGCGAAATTCGGACGTCTCCGAGCCGCGTTATTTTGGTCGTGGCCTTTAATATGGCCATAGCCTTTAATGTGATCGTAGCCTTCGGGTATGTCTCTTGGACTTATTTTCAGATAACTATTCGAACTTGTTCAAATTGTTAGTCCCCCAGTATGATGGTTTTTGACTATATATCAAGGGGTGCCTCTTTGAGGACTTGTGACTCCAAATTTAGGTAACTCGAGTATGCAGTCCCCGAGTGTTTGAAGTATATTTGTGCTTTGCTCTTGAGCCATTTTTCACAAGTGTTAGTTTTGAATTATAGACCAGAATCATAAGTATGCGATTTGTGCAGTAGAGAATTTACTTCGAAACACGAGATGTTCGAGAAAAGAGAATGCTTATTTGAATAATTTATACATGCGTACATATTTTGTCGTCGGGACTCGGCTAATCTATATGGATACGGTTCATTCGACCCTTGGCCCATTACAAAATTTTTACTATCGAGACCCATTGACACTAGGTACATTTCTCGAACACATAACATCTGAGGGTGATTCCCCCCAGTATTCGAGGTTGATTGCAAAGAAGCCTTGGATACTGTTGAATTATCCTCAGTAGCACATAATTGTTGCCTCGTTAAAATCCTTGCCGGAAAAACCCATTTGGGATAAAAATCTACCTAAGGGAAAAAGAGTGCAATGCGTACTTTAAAAACTGAGGTCTCGAAGTCTTAGGTCGAATTCCTGCAATGAGTTAGTTCCGAATATGTATATAAATGAAAAAAGAAAAAGTCATACCTTAGCAATAATATCGCTTGAGAAGTGATATGTTCCAGTTATTCGGCAGTGGTTCGCCGTTTATCGTTCCGAGCTTGTACGATCCCTTCCCGGCTATGTCGAGGATTTGGTAGGGCCCTTCCCAATTAGGCCCGAGTTTCCCTTCATTAGGATCTCGAGTGTTGATGGTGACTTTTCTTAGGACTAAGTCCCCGACTCTAAAGTGTCGAAGGTTGGTTCTTCTGTTGTAGTACCTTTCGATTCGTTGCTTTTTTGCAGCCATTCGAACGCGTGCAACTTCTCATTTTTTGTCTAAGAACTCGAGGCTGGTATTCATGGCCTTGCGGTTTGATTCCTCTGTTGCATGTCAAAACCTGGCGTTGGGCTCTCCGACTTCGACCGGTATCAAGGCTTCGGAGCCATATACTAAGTAAAACGGAGTTGCTCCTGTAATGGATTTCGATGTCGTTCGATATGCCATTAGGACCTCGGGCATTATTTCCCTCCACTTCCCTTTGGCTTCGTTTAGCCTTTTCTTCAAGTTTTGGATGATAGTTTTGTTCGTTGATTCGACTTGTCCGTTCCCACTAGGGTGGTACGGTGTCGAGAGTATCCTTTTTATTTTATGATCTTTGAGGAATTTCGTTACTTTGTTGTCGATGAGCTGTTTGCCCTTGTCACATACTATTTCTGCGGGTACCCTAAATCGACATGCGATATGATCCCATATGAAATCTATTACTTCTTTTTCCCTAACTTTCTCGAAGGATTGTGCTTCAACCCATTTAGAGAAATAGTCAGTCATAAATAAAATGAACTTAGCTTTACCAGAGGCCGGTGGCAGAAGGCCGGCGATGTCCATCCCCCATTTCATAAATGGCCATAGGGATAGGACCGAGTAAAGTTGTTCGCCGGGCTGGTGGATCATCGGTGCAAACCTTTGACATTTATCACATCTTCAAACGAACTCCTTAGAGTCCTTTTCCATGTTATCCCAATAATATCCTGCTCTGACGACCTTTCGAACTAGTGACACGGCGCCAAAATGGTTCCCACAAGTGCCTTCGTGGATTTCTCGCAGAACATAGTCAGTATCTCCCGGTCCCAATAATACCGCCAATGGACCATCGAACGTCCTTCTATATAATGTTCTGTCTTCGTCTAATGTGAAACGAGCGACTTTAGTCCGTAGGGCCCTCGATTCTTTGGGATCCGATGGAAGCTTTTCGTTCTTCAAGTACTCGATATATTTATTTCTCCAGCCCCATGTCAAGCTCGTAGAATTTATTTCAACATGTCCTTCCTCGATCACAGATCTTAAGAGTTGGACGATAGTCCCCGAGCTGATCTCATCTTCTTCGACCGATGACCCCAAATTGGCGAGTGCATCAGCCTCGGTGCTTTGTTCTCGAGGTATGTGTTGTAGAGTCCATTTTTAAAAGCGGTGCAAGGTTACCTGCAATTTGTCTAAGTACCTTTGCATCATATCCTCTCGAACTTCGAAAATTCTATTTATTTGGTTCACTATCAGCAGAGAGTCGCACTTAGCTTCGACGATTTTTGCTCCCAAGCTTTTAGCTAGCTCGAGACCTGCAATCATGGCCTCGTTGTTAGTCAATTTTGTAATTTTAATGGACTGTCTAATAATGCTACCCGTGGGCGGTTTCAAAACAATGTTGAGCCCGAACCCTTTCACATTCGAGGCACCGTCCGTAAACAGGGTCCATACCCCCGATGATGTACCTGATTTTAGTAGAAGTTCCTTTTCCACTTCAGGTATGAGGGTTGGCGTCAAATCGGCCACAAAGTTTGCTAAAATTTGAGACTTGATGGTCGTTCGGGGTTGATATTGGATATCGTACCCGCTGAGTTCGACGGCCCATTTGGCCAATCGGCCCGATAATTCGGGCTTATGCAAAACATTACGAAGTGGGTAAGTTGTTATCACACATATGGGGTGACATTGGAAATATGGCTTTAATTTCCTAAATGCGCTTATCAATGCAAGTGCCAATTTCTCTAAGTGTGGATACCTAGTTTCACAATCTCCTAAGGTTCGACTTACGTAATAAACAGGAAATTGCGTACCTTACTCTTCTAGAACTAGGACACCACTTACCGCAATCTCGGACACCACCAAGTATAAGTAAAGCTTTTCATCTTCCTTTGGGGTATGGAGCAAAGGTGGGCTCGATAAATATCACTTCAATTCCTCTAATGCCTGTTGACATTCTAGGATCCAGGTGAAATCATTTTTCTTTTTTAGCAAGGAGAAGAACCCGTGACTCCGATATGATGACCTCGAAATGAATCGACCCAAGGTAGCTATCCGTCTGGTTAGCCTTTGTACGGCTTTTATACTATCTACGACGGTGATATCCTCGATGGCCTTAATCTTATCAGGGTTGATTTCGATTCCCTGATTTGACACCATGAAGCTGAGGAATTTTCCCGAACCGATACTGAAAGCACATTTTTTGGGGTTGAGCTTCATGTTGTACTTTCTCAGGATTTCGAATGTTTCTTGCAAATGAGTTAAATGGTCCTCTGCGCGTAGGGACTTAACTAACATGTCATCAATGTAAACTTCCATTGATTTACCTATCTGTTCTTTGAACATTTTGTTAACTAGGCGTTGGTATGTAGCTCTTGCATTTTTTAGCCCGAAGGGCATTACGTTGTAACAATAGGTTCCATACTTAGTGAAAAAAGAAGTCTTTTCTTGGTCTTCTAGGTCCATATGGATTTGGTTGTACCCATAATACGCGTTGAGAAAGGTAAGACTCTCGTGGCCGACCGTTGCATCGTTCATGCGATCGATGTTAAGCAATGGAAAAGAGTCCTTTGGACATGCATTGTTCAAGTCCTTATAGTCTACACACATTCTAAGTTTGTTCCCCTTTTTGGGGGCTACGACTATATTAGCTAACCATTCAGGATATTTTACTTCCTGAATGGATCCTATTTTGAGAAGTTTGGTTACCTCGTCCTTTATGAAGGCATGCTTTACCTCGGACTGGGTCTTCTCTTTTGCTTTATTGGTCTGAACTTGGGATCCAGGCTCAGCCGATGAGTTGTTATCTCCGGTGGGATTCTTGTCATGTCTAAATGGGATTCCTGTCATGTCTAAATGGAACTTGGGTCTGAACTCGATTAGTATCACCTGTTCCAGCTCCTCGACCGTTGACTTGGTTGCATCTGATTCTTCGGGAACAACGTAAGTTCGAGGAGTAAGAAAATATACTTTTTCTTCTTCTTTGATTACCTGTTTCTCCGATTCGGTCGAGGCTAGGGACGATGATTGCTATTTGGCCGTCTTCTTATCTTTGGTGCTCAATTTTTCTGAGGTCGAAGGTGTTGACATCGGCGTCACTTCGTCGACTGCAAACATTTCCTTTGCAGCGTGTTGTTCCCCGTAAACCGTCTTTACACCATCCGTCGTCGGGAACTTCATCATTTGGTGAAGGGTCGATGGTACTGCCCTCATGTAAAGGATCCAAGGCCTTCCGAGCAGTGCATTATATCTCATGTCGCCTTCGATAACATGGAATTTTGTATCTTGGATGGTTCCAGCCACATTTACTGGTAGGATTATCTCCCCCTTTGTTGTTTCGCTAGACATGTTGAAGCCATTTTAGACTCGTGATGCAGGTAAAATTTGGTCCTGCAGGCTGAGCTGCTCTACGACCCTCGATCTGATTATGTTTGTTGAGCTACCTGGATCCACTAGAACACGTGTAACTTGAATCTAATTCAATAAAATAGAAATTACCAGGGCGTCATTGTGCGACTGAGAGATGCCTTCTACTTCTTCATCATTGAACGATAAAGTGCCTTCGGGCACATAGTCTCGAGTTAGTTTCTCTCTGGTGATCGACACCTTAGCGCATTTGAATATAGGCCCTTGTGGGACGTCGACCCCGCCGACGATCATGTGAATAACATGCTGAGGTTCTTCTTGCTCGTTCTTTCTATTGTCGTATCTTTTTCTGAAGTGATTTTTAGCTCGATCACTGAGGAACTCTCGAAGATGGACTTCGTTGAATAATCGATCTACCTCCTCCCTTAACTTCCTGCAGTCTTCAGTCCTATGGCCATGTGTGCCATGATACTTACACATTAAATTCGGGTTCCTTTGAGAAGGATCAGTTTGTATCGGTCTGGGACACCTAGTATCTTTGATTCTTCCAATAGCCGATATAATCCCCGATGCATCGACGCTGAAATTGTACTACGATAGCCGAGGTGCTTCTGTGGGATCTGCATATTTGTCGAAGCCGGTTTTACTCATAAGTCCCCGAGAATTTTGCCCTCGATCACTCCTTCGATCGTTTCGGGCGGAGTTGCGTCCCGGGCCGTCATTCCTTCGATCTACAACATATGGTTGGTACCGATCTTTATTCGGCCTCGATTATCTATCAACATCTCTCTGATTTTACCTGTCGACCGGTTTGGATGTACTGAACCTTAGGGGGCTCCCAATTGGTTGTCTTCGACCCTGATCTTCGATTGATATCGGTTGTGAACATCTGCCCAAGTCACAGTTGGGTACTCGATCAAATTTTGTTTCAACTGGCGTGATGCTATCGAACTCCGTTCATTTAAATTTTTGGGTGAAAGCCTGAAAAACCCAATCATCAGTGACTGGTGGTAACTCTATGCATTCCATTTGGAAATACGAACTCCCTTAGCATCTTGTTAACCCTTTGCTTCACTTTGAAGAGATATGATTTTCTTGTTGCAACCTTTAAGGCCCCAGCGTGAGCCTTTACGAACGAGTCCACCAACACGGCGAATAAATCGATATAATTTGGTGGCAAGTTGTGATACCAAATCATAGCTCCCTTCGATAGGGTCTCCCCGAACTTCTTCAGCAATACATACTCGATTTCGTCATCCTCCAAATCATTTCCTTTCATGGCGCACGTGTAAGAAGTAGCGTGCTCATTTGGGTCAGAGGTCCCATTGTATTTAGGTATATCGGGCATACAGAACTTCTTTGGGATGGGCTTCAGAGCCGCACTTGGAGGGAACGGTTTTTGTACAAACTTTTTGGAATCCATTCCTTTTAAGACTGGTGGTGTCCCCGGTATCTGGTCAACTTGAGAGTTGTAAGTTTCCACCTTTTTGTCGTTGGCCTCGATTTTCTTTTCTCCCGATTCCATTCTCTTAGTGAGCTCCTCGAGATTCCTTATTATAGCAGGATCGATTGTCGAAGTATTATCACCCGATCTTTCAGGCGCTGGCTCGGTACTACGAGTAAGCTCCCGTTCGACCCTATTTATGTCCTGTGTTGATTTTGCAACTGAGCAATGACGTTTTTTTGAGCTTTAAGCATTTCGAATATTACTTGGAGACTGACTCCTTCTTCTACTCTGCCTTGTGCACCTCAACCGTCAGTTCGACCCTTTCTGTGTACACTTCCTTCGGGGTTTGTGCCTAAATCCGCATTCAAAGCAACATGCGAATTGACATCAACCGGGTTGACGGACGGTGCTCCTCCGAGGTCAACCTGTGGCACCTCAATTCCTAGAGCGATAACATTCTCGTTTTCTCTGTGGAGTCTGAGGCCGTTGTCGCCCTGTGTAGATGTGTTTTGTGAGTTTGACATGATTCAACCTAAAAACAAAAATTCTTGACAAGAACAAGTGTAAAATAATGTGTTTTACCAGGATTAGCACTGAAAAATCACTATTATCCTTAGCCCCACGGTGGGCGCCATTACCTCGAAATACGAGTAACAATTAAACTTGTAACTTGGTTATAAAGATACATGATCTGATTCAATACTAATTGATAAATGACGAATTAAATAAATGAATTAAACGATAAAGATAAATCAAACCAATGTTGTTGCAAGTTATTGACCTCGATTTGGAACATGTCCGAAATCAAGTGTTAAGAACAATAAGAACAGTAGTAGAATATAGGCAAGTAAAGAGAAGCGTAGTATTATTTCTCAATAAGTGTATATAATTACAAATGAACATGGCTCCTCTTTATATAGTATAGGAATCCTAAATAAGGTACAACTCTAATTTCGGAAATAAAATCCATGATTGATGTCAATAACCGTTAGAGGTTTTGTCAATCCCGAGATTCCCGTCGAGATATATGGTCGAACACTGATATCTTGCTATTATGTTGCTCAATGTTGGTCTTTCCCGATCTTGATCCTTCGGTCTTCGAGCTCGCTTCAATATGAGCTTAATCTCGAGGCAAACCCTCGAGCCCGTAAAGTCGGACATCCTCGATTTTAGTCGTATACAATAGTATGAGAAAGTTAATTCAAGGAGGAATAAGCTCTCTCACATGTGGAGTCAAAAAGTAATTTGGGTCATCCAATTACTAAACTTCTTATAGGAAGTTGTAACTTCGAGTTTGATTATATTAAAACTCCTTAATCAAGTACACCAATAATGGCAACCCTATCTTACACTATGCAATGAGTAGCTTTGGGTTCAAAGAGTAACAACAAGTTATTGATATGTGGATGTTTCAGTACTTAAGTAAGGGATATACTAGTACTGGTTGTCATTGATTATAGGGTTGAGTCCTTATAGTCTTAGCTGCCGTTTGGTACGCAGACTAAATTATTTCGAGATTATAATCCCAGGACTAATTTATACCACATGAGAGACGAGATAAAATAATCTCACATTTGATGGGATAAGGTGGGATATCTCGGATTAAGTTTGGGATTAAATTTATACTCTGTTTTGTTAAAGGTATAAATTTATCCTTAATCCTAAATCTTATTCCACCTTATCCCACCTTATCCCACCTTATACCTTATACCAAACAACCGCTTAATGCGGTTCAGTTCAAGGAACAAGTATCTCAAATATGACAAAGATATTGAAATAACTTCACCTATATGAACATAGAAGTGGTGATGCTTCGATTGAGAGGGGAGGCTACTGTCACAAATGTTCATGAATTTGGATAGCACATGGCCATAAAAGTGCTAAACATGTTTGAGTGGAAAGCATGAATGAAATGTTTATGTGTATAATGTCACCGATGTTATCCCAAGGAATAACATGATCAAAGCTATTATTCTATATGTGATTTCAATTTCGTCGTGTGATATTATGCTAAGGCAATGTTCAAATCAAAAGATACATTACTTTATGTGTGAACATAACTTGATTTTTGTGTCCTAATTTATATTTAAAGAAGTGAGGGATTGTTGGAATGTTGTTTACATAAAATTAATAATAAGTATTTCAAATGAAAATGTGTCTTTTAAATGAAAGGGCGTGTCCTTTCTTTCTTCAATTATCATCAATTCTATTGAAAGCTAATTTCTTCTGATTTTTAAAGTAACTTTTATAGAGAATCTTTCTTTATAGTATTCTCCAACTCTCCAAGAAGATCAAGTTTAATTTCTTGCTTTCCAATAAAACTTCTTCACTATTTGCTTAGTGCAGAAATTCAAAGGCTTGTCATATTCACTAAAGCTATTCGCACACAATCCCATAGCAATCTCGTTGAGAGGGAGCAAATATCGCTTTTAGGAAAGCGTTTCGTACGTGTTTCAAGCCTTCGACTTTTTGTTCGTAATTCATATCGTCGAGCCTTTGTCTTTTGTGTTCTTCTTCATTTATATATTTTCTAACAAAAACATATTTCAGAATCATCATAAATTGGGAATAGATTTAAAGAGAGCACAATTCAGTTAACCACGACGTCAAAAAAACTCAAATACATATATTTTATGGCCAGACAGTGAGGAGAAGTTGAAACGATTCCTTGCTTCAATATAACCTTAGAGTTGTAAGAAAATTATGCATTCGTGTGTAATCAATAATGAAATAATGTGAGTAACCTTCCCATCACGTAGTAAGAGTCTTTTCAAATTGGCATTGTTTCTTTAGTTAAGTGTTGCAACAGTTATACTCTTTACGGAAGAACTCGACATTTTGGATAACATAAGCAATCATAAATGGTAATTTCTTTTATAAAAGAAAAAATAGGGAAATGACCAAATAATTGACAAAATAAA
>ML286608.1:0-97080 GCA_005239495.1 Nicotiana undulata
ACTCGGGCCATAAATAACGGGGTTCTCGACCCAAAACAATATTTTATTTCAAAAAATAATAATGTCAATAAATCTGAGTGTCAAACCGTTTAACAATAAAGACTGAGTGTAAAATCATAATTACTACGTGAGGAATATCGGGAAAATAGCCCCCAAGGGGGTAAAACAGATCGGCACTAGGTCCCAAACGGGGCTTACCTCCCAAATATATCAAAACATAGTAATACTATAAAACATATGCTTTAAAAACAGCTTCGCAACTCAATAGTTGCCTCAAAAGGAACATATTTCATATTTTCCAATTTTTGCAAGCCCCACACTCGTCATCCAGTGTGTGTGTCACTCCAAAACCGTGAAAGGGTGTAAAGTCCGGGGTCTCATACCCTCAGAACAGGATTTAAAGACATTACTTACCTCAATCTAGCCCGAAAAGCTATTCAGCAACACGCGTGCCCCTCGAATCAACTTCCGAGTGCTCCAAATCTATCAAGTTCAGATTTTTCACATCAAATTATGCTAGGGGAATAAAACTCAATCGAATAGTATCAACTTTATGCACAAAATCCGAAATTATCCAAAACCCAACCCTCGGTCCCATGTCTCGGAATACCAAAATGATCCTCATCATCTCACGAGTCTATACATATAAAGAACGCTGAAATCAGAGTCCAAATGACCCCTCAAATCTCCCCTAGAAGGTCTCTTAAACTCAAGCCCTAGTTTTTCCCTATTCCACTAATATTTTCCTAATTAAACACTATTAATTTGGTCTTAATCACATATAATCGAGTTAATAAGTCCAAAAACCTTACCTCAATGAAGAACAATCGTTTTCCTCTTCAAAAACCCTCAAAAAGCTCGGAACCCGCACAACAATGGTGAAAAGAAGACTAAAAATCGTTATGCCCCATTTTTATACTTTCTGCCCAAGCTTTTTACACCTGCGGCTCTATTACTTGCACCTACGTTCTGCACCTGCGCCCAAGACCACCGCACCTGCGAATTCTCATTAAACTGACCAAATCCCGCATCTGCGGTTCCACTTCCGTACATGCGACCTCGCAGGTGCGGTCCAGTGTCCGCAACTGCGACTTCCTACTGGGCTTGCCAAATACCGCATCTTCAGAGCCTCTTTCCGCTCCTGTGGCTCGCACCTGCGTTCAAATATCCACAGGTACAGAAATCACAGTAGCAGAAACACCAGCAACTGAAAGCTGTATTTTCCTACTCCAAAAAATCCCGTTAACCATCCGAAATCAATCCTGAGCCCCTCGGGACACCAACCAAACATACCAACACATCATAAATGATCATTCAAACTTAGTCTCACCCTCGGAACACCCACTAATATCAAAACACCAAAATCACATCAAATTCAAGCTTATGAACTTTGAAATTCCTAAATTCCACCAACGATGCCGAAACCATCCAAAATACCTCTGATTGATCTGAAATTTTGCACACATATCCAAAATGACATTACGAACCTGTTCCAACTTCCAAAAATCTATTTCGACCCCGATAGCCTATTTTCCACTGCCGACCGGAAATCGCCAAAAACTAACTTTCGCCAATTCAAGCCTAATTCTACACTGGACATCACAAAAATATTCCGAACACACTTCTAAGTCCCAAATCACCTAAAGAATCTATCTGAGCCATAAAATCTGTATTCCAAGATCGTTTACCAAAAAGTCAACTCTTAGTTGACTTTCCCAACAATAAAGTCATTTTTAGAGACTAAGTGTCTCAATTCTCACTTCAACCATTCTGAACCCGATCCAACCGATTCTAATACATCATAAATAGTATAACCAACCTACGAACAGGAAAAAATAGTAATAATAATGCAGTTTCTACGGAATGACTGACCGGGTCGTTACACTAAGATGAAAGAGGTAGAGATTTTGGGGTGGAAGCAGCACATGTACCGTCTCGCTTCGGAGAACGATATGGTTCGAGCACAGCTAACTTCGGTTGAGTGCCAACTCCAAAGTGTGAAGACGAAGATCATGGCCCGAGCCAAGAAAATTGAATAGCTCGAGACTCGATTGGCCGCTGAGCTTGCAAAGGCCACATCCGAGGCGGATGCACTCGTGGCCTCTTATCGAGCCGACGTTGAAGCCCCTAATGCTTGGGAAAAGGAAATATCTAATTCTGCTCAGGCTAGATTATCTTGTGTTGCTGAGCACGCTAAGCGCCAGTCTCGAAGAGAGACTCTTGAGGAGGTACATGCTCGCGGCTTTGACCTCATGGTCGATATCGAGAATGCGAAGGTGTTGGAGGACGAGGCCAGAGCTTTGATTTCTAATGATGATCACTCCAAGAGTGGATCCGAGAGCAGAGGAGATGAAGATGAAGCTTCTGAAGATACAGCTCTCGAGGCGGATTAGCACTTAGAATTTTTTCTCCTTTTGTTTTTGGATTTTTGTGTAAGACCCAGTGTGGTCTTTGTAAATACTTCGCATATATGAAAGATCCATTTTCTTTCCGGTTTGTCTCTGATTTCTGTTCTGTGATAAACTCTGTTTTGCCTTCGTCTTGTGAATATTCTGATATACTATAGGCCTTGTGAGTAACTTGACCCACTTCGTTGCCTTGTGAAAACTTTGTTGCAATCGGGTTGCTGCAACCTCTATAATCGAGTGAGTACTTGCTCGAACTTAGAGTAGAATAACCCTTAGGTTTCCCAAGCTCGACTATATTTTCGGGATTATAATTTTCGGTGGCTTGATCGAAGTCGTAATTGCACTATTTTATAGCCAAGTTCGAGTAAGGTTCGAACAGACCCCTTAAGGTTTGTATCAAGTAATGATGAATCCTTGATCAATAGCCGAGTGAATTTTTATTTGAGCTTGAAACAGTGGAACCCTTAGGTTCGAATTGAGCGAGAACAAGATCTCGAACTCTATGTGTATTGTCCATTAGACTCTTTAAATTGGGACGATATGGCCTCTAAAGGATGGCTATTATTTTCCTCTTTCGACTTAAAATACTTAGTAAAAAATTCTTTATGCCATAGCATATATTGTTTACCCATTGGGTTTTTTGAGGGTTCAATGTTGATCAAAACCCCTTTGCTTTTTGTGCGTTAGCATGTTTGTGTTAGGATAATTTGATACCTCTTAAGGTTTTTCGAGGGTTGATTTTATCGGAGCCCTTTTGATTATTTTGCCGAGGGCAGCCTTTTTAAACTAGTTTTCAAAGAATTCGAAGGCATATTTTTATTGCGGGATTCGAACGTCTCCAAGTCATATTAGTTTGGACATAGCCTTTGGGTATGCCTCACGTGATTATTTCCCAATAACACTTCAAACTTGTTCGAAGCGTTAGTCCCCGAGAATGATGGCCTTGGCCTATAGATCGAGGGGTGCCTCTTTGAGGTCTTATGGAGTTGAGTTTAGATAATTCGAATATGTCGATCATCGAAAGCAGTCCCCGAGTGTTCAAGGTATATTTGCTCTTGGACCTTGAGCCTTGTAACGTTCGAGGTGTAATTGTACTTGGCCCTTGAGCCATCTTTCACAAAATCATAAGCATGGAGCTTGTATAGTAGAAAATTTTCTTTGAGACACGAGATATTTGATTAGGAAAAAAATGCTTCTTTGAATAATTTATACATGCGTACATATTTTTCCATTGGGGCTCGACTAACCTATATGGACACAGTTCATTTGATCGTCTGGCCCTATAAAGTTTCCCTATTTCGACCCTTTGACACGAAGTACTTTACTCGAAAATATAACATTCGAGGGTGATGCCCCCCAGTATTCGAGGTTGATTTTAAAGAAGCCTTGGATACTGTTGAATTGTCCCTAGGTAGCACATAATGGTTTCCTCGTTAAAAACCTCTCCGAAAAAATCCATTTGGGATAAAAATCGATCTAAGGGAAAAAGAGTGCAACGCGTGCTTCAAACCTGAAGTCTCGATGTCTTTGATCGAACACCTGCAGTTAGTTAGTTAGTATTGAATATAAATGAGAAAATGGAGAGAGTCATACCTTAGCAATAGTATCGTTTGAGAAGTGATATGTTCCTATTATTTGGTAGTTGTTCGTCGTCCATCGTGCCAAGCTTATAAGATCCCTTTTCGACGATGTCGAGGACTTGGTAGGGTCCTTCTCAATTTGGGTCGAGCTTCCCTTCATTAGGATCTCGAGTGTTGATGGTGACTTTCCTAAGGACTAAGTCCCCGACTCTGAAGTGGCGAAGTTTGGTTCTCCTATTGTAGTATCTCTCGATTCATTGCTTTTGTGCAGCCATTCGAATGAGTGTGGATTCTCATTTTTCATCCAATAATTTGAGGCTAGTATTCATAGCCTCGTAATTTGATTCTTTTGTTGTATGTCAAAATCTGGCATTGGGTTCCCCGACTTCAACAGGAATCAAGGATTCGGAGCCATATACTAAGGAGAACGAGGTTTCCCCCGTACTGGACTTCGATGTTGTTCTATATGCCCAAAAGGCTTGGGGTAGAATTTCTCTCCATTTCCCCTTAGCATCATTCAACCTCTTCTTTAGGGTTTGAATTATAGTCTTGTTCGTCGATTCGGCCTGTCCGTTCCCAGTGGGATGATACAGCGTCGATAATATCCTTTTTATTTTATGATCGTCGAGGAACTTCGTCACTTTGTTGTTGATAAAAAAAAATTCCATTGTCACACACTATCTCGGCGAGTATCCCGAATCGACACACGGTGCGATCCCAGATGAAGTCTATAACCTCTTTCTCTCTGAATTTCTCGAAAGCCTGTGCTTCAACCCATTTCGAGAAATATTCAGTCATAAATAAAATAAACTTAGCTTTACCCGGGGTCGATGGCAGAGGGCCGACGATATCCATCCCCCATTTCATGAATGGCCATGGAGTAGGACCGAATGAAGTTGTTCATCGGGCTGATGGATCATCGATGCAAACCTTTGACATTTATCACATTTCCTAACAAACTCCTTAGTGTCTTTTTTCATGCTATCCCAGTAGTATCTAGACCTAATGAGTTTGCGAATTAGTGATTCGGCGCCAGAGTGGTTCCCACAAGTGCATTCATGGACCTCTCGTAGAACATAATCAGCGTCACCTGGTCCTAAACATATTGCCAATGGTCCGTTGAATGTCCTTCTGTATAATCTTCCATCTTCAGCCAATGTGAATCTAGCAACTTTGGTTCATAGTGCCCTCGACTCTTTATGGCCCGATGGGAGATTTCCGCTTTTCAAGTATTTAGTATATTTATTCCTCCAATCCCATGTTAAGCTTGTAAAGTTTATCTTGGCGTGACCTTCCTCGGTGACGGATCTCGAAAGTTGAACGACATCCCCGAGCTGATCTCGTCCTCCTCCACCGATGACCCCAAATTTTCAAGCGCATCGGCTTCACTGTTTTATTCTCAAGGTACATGTTGTAAGGTCCATTCCTTGAAACGGTGCAAAATTACCCGCATCTTGTCCAAATACCTTTGCATTCTATCCTCTCAAACTTCGAAGGTTATGTTTACTTGGTTCACCACCAGCAAAGAGTCACACTTGGCTTCAATGAATTCCTCGCCCAAGCTTTTAGCTAGTTCGATACCTGCAATCATGGCCTCGTACTCGGCCTCATTGTTAGTCAACTTAGAAGTTTTGATGGATTGCCTAATAGTGTTACCCATGGGCGGCTTCAAAATGATGCCTAGGTCGGACCCCTTCACATTCGAAGTGTCGTCTGTGAAAAGGGTCAACACCCCCGATGATGTACCCGATTTTAACAAGAGTTCCTTTTCAACTTCGGGTACGAGGTTTGGCGTGAAATCGGCCACGAAGCTCGCTAAAATTTGAGACTTATTGGACGTTCGGGGCTGATATTCGATATCGTACCCACTGATTTCGACGGCCCATTTGGCTAATCGGCCGGACAGTTCGGGCTTGCGCAAAATATTACGAAGTGGGTAAGTAGTTAATACACATATGAGGTGACATTGAAAGTATGGTTTTAGCTTCCTAGAGGCGCTTATTAGTGCAAGTGTCAATTTCTCTAAGTATGGGTATCTAGTTTCTGCTTCTCCTAAGGTTCGACTTACATAATAAACAAGAATTACGTATCTTGCTCTTCTTGAACCAGGAAACCACTCACCGCGATTTTCGATACTGATAAGTATAAGTAGAGTTTTTCATCTGCCTTTGGAGTGTGAAGCAGTGGCGAGCTTGATAGGTATCGCTTCAATTCCTCTAACACCTGTTGGCATTCCGGGGTCCATGCGAAATTGTTCTTCTTTTTTAGTAGAGGGAAAAATTGGTGGTTTCGATCCAACAATATCGAGATGAATCGGCCTAAGGCAGTTATCCGTCCAGTCAGCCTTTGCACGACTTTTACACTGTCCACGACTGTAAGTCTTCAATAGCCTTGATTTTATCAGGGTTGATCTTGATGCCCCGATTCGACAGCATGAAGCCAAGGAACATGCCCGAACCGACCCCGAAGCATATTTCTCAGGGTTTAGCTTTATGTTATATTTCCTTAAAATCTCGAATGTTTCCTGCAAATGAGCCAAATGGTCCTCTACGCATAGGGACTTAACTAGCATGTCATCAATATATACTTCCATCGACTTACCTATTTGTTCTTCGAACATTTTATTTACTAGGCATTGATAGGTAGCTCCTGCATTTTTTTAGCCCGAAGGGCATTACATTATAACAATATGTCCCATACTTGGTGATAAATGAAGTCTTTTCTTGGTCTTCCGGGTTCATTTGAATTTGATTGTACCCATAATACGCATCGAGAAAAGTAAGGATCTCGTGGTCGGTCGTGGTGTCGATCATGTAATCGATGTTGGGCAGCGGAAAAGAATCTTTGGGGCATCCCTTGTTTAAATCCTTATAATCTACACACATCCTAAGTTTGTTCCCTTTCTTAGGGACTACGACTACATTGGCTAACCATTCGGGATATTTTACCTCCCGAATGGACCCTATTTTGAGAAGTTTAGTTACCTCGTCCTTTATGAATACATGCTTTACCTCGGACTAGGGTCTTCTCTTTTGTTTCACCGGCCTGAAATTAGGGTCCAAGCTTAGTCGATGCGTTCTTATCTCCGGTGGATCCCTATCATGTCTAAGTGGGACCAAGCAAAACAATCTATGTTATCAATAATAAATTGAATAGGCTTCTTCCTGAGTTCAAGGGTTTATCCCGTTCCCAGGTATACCTTTCGCTCGGGCAGGTACTCGATCAATATAAACTGTTCCAGCTCTTGGAAAGTTGATTTGGTGGCGCCTGAATCTTCGGGGAACAACAAAAGTTCGAGGGGTCAGAAAATCCCCCTCTTCTTCTTCTATATCCTACTTCCCCGATTCGGTCGAGGCTGGTGACGGTGATTGCTATTTGGCTTCCTGTTTACCTTTGATGCTCAACCGTTCCGAGGTTGATAGCATTAAAATTGGTGTTACCTCAGTGACCGTAAACATTTTCTTTGCAGCATGCTTCTCCCCACACACTGTTTTTATACCATCTGACGTCGGGAATTTCATTATTTAGTGGAGAGTCGAAGGGACTACCCGCATGTTGTGGATCCAAGGCCTTCCGAGTAGGCATTGTACCTCATGTCCCCCTCGATTACGTGGAACTTGGTATCTTGAATGGTTCCAGCCACGTTCACCGGTAGGATAATCTACCCTTTAGTTGTTTCACTGGCCATATTAAAGACGTTTAAGACCCGAGTTGCGGGCACGATTTGATCTTGTAGGCTGAGCTACTCCACGACCCTCGAGCGGATGATATTTGCCGAGCTACCTGGATCCACTAAAACACGCTTAACTTGAACTTTATTTGATAAGATAGAAACTACAAGAGCGTCGTTTTGGGGCTGAGAAATTCCTTCTGCTTCTTCATCGTTGAATGATAAGGTGCCTTCTGGCACATAATATCGGGTTTGTTTTTCCCTAGTGATTGATACCTTAGTGCGTTTGAATATGGGTCTGTGTGGAATGTCGACCCCACCGACGATCATATATATGGCATGTTGCGGTTCCTCTTGTTGGTGTCCCTTTCTCTAAAATGATTCTTGGCTCGATCACTGAGGAACTCTCAAAGGTGGCCCTCGTTTAATAGACGTGCTACCTCCTCCCTTAATTGCCTGCAATCCTTGGTCCTGTGACTATGCGTGCCATGATACTTGCACATCAAATTGGGGTTTCTTTGGGAATGATCGGTCTGTATGGGTATGGGCCATCTAGTATCTTTGATCCTTCCGATTTCTGATACAATGCCTGATGCATCGATGCTATGGTTATATTCTGATAATCGAGGTGCCTCTGTAGGACCGAAATACTTGTCAAAACCACTTTTGCTTATAAGTCCCCGAGAGTTCCGTCCTCGATCACTTCTCCGATCATTCCGGGTGGAATTACGTCCTGGACCATTATTCCTTCGATCTGCTGTGTATGGTTGATATCCGTCTTTGTTCGGCCTTAGCTCCCTGTCTATGTCCCTCTGATTTTTAGCTGCCAGCCTGTTTGGATGTACAGAACCAGAAGGGGCTCCTAGTTGGTCATCCTCGACCCTGATCTTTGATTGGTATCGATTATGCAGATCTGCCTAAGTTACAGCCGGTTACTCGATCAAATTTTTCTTGTACTGACGTGATGCTATCGAACTCGTTCATTCAACCCCTGAGTGAAAGCTTTAACGGCCCAATCATTTGTGACTGGTGGCAACTCCATGCGTTCCATTTGAAATCGGGATACGAACTCCCTCAGCATTTCATTATCCCTCTGTCTTACCTTGAAAAGGTCTGATTTCCTTGTCGTGACCTTTATGGCCCCGGCGTGCGCCTTTACGAAAGAATATGCTAACATGGAAAATGAGTCGATGGAATTTGGAGGTAGGTTATGGTACCAGATCATTTCTCCCTTCGACAGGGTCTCTCCGAATTTTTTCAATAATAAAGATTTGATTTCATCATCTTCCAAATCGTTACCCTTGATGGCGCATGTATAGGAGGTAACATGCTCGTTGGGATAGGTGGTCCCATTGTGTTTAGGTATATCCGGCATACAAAACTTCTTTTGAATGGGTTTCTGAGACGCACTCGGAGGAAACGACTTTTGTAAAAACTTCTTCGAATCCATCCCTTTCAATATTGGCGGTGCCCCCGGTATCTTATCGACTCGGGAGTTGTATGTTTCTGCTTTATAATCATTAGTTTCGATTTTCTTCTCTCCTGACTCAATTTTTTTGGTGAGCTCTTCGAGCATTTTCATTATCGCAGGATCAGTCCCCAATTCGTTATCATTCGACTTTTTCGGTACTAGCTCGGTACGGCGAGTAATTTCTGGCTCAACCCCATTCGGAGCTCTATGTTGATTTTGTAACTGAACAATAGCGGCTTCTTGAGCCTGAAGCATCTCGAATATCACTCGGAGACTGACTCCTCCATCTCCTTGCCCTATGTTCCTTAGCCACCAGATCGGCCTTCTCTGCATACACTCCCTTCGAGGTCTGCGCCTAGGTCCGCATTTAAAGCAATGTGCGAACAAACATCGACTGGGTTGGCAACCGGTGCTCCTCATAGATTAGCCTATGGAACCTCGACTCCCAGAGCAATCACATTTTTGTTTTACCCATGGAATATGAGGCCATTGTCACCGTGTGTGGATGCGTTTTGTGAGTTTGACATGTTTTAACCTGAAAGCAAAGATACTTGACAAGAACAAGCGTAAAATATTGTGTTTTACCAGAATCAGTACTGAACAATCACTATAATCCTTAGCCCCACGGTGGGCGCCAAAATGTTTACCCTTAAAATCGAGTAACAATTAAACTTATATTGTGGTTTTAAGGATAT
Source organism: Nicotiana undulata (assembly GCA_005239495.1). Taxonomy (NCBI): domain Eukaryota; kingdom Viridiplantae; phylum Streptophyta; class Magnoliopsida; order Solanales; family Solanaceae; genus Nicotiana; species Nicotiana undulata. Next base: position 9,825 of record ML286608.1, read on the forward strand.
GTGATTTAATCCAATACCAATTGATAAACAAAGAATTAAATAGATAAATTAGACAATAAGATAAATCAAACCAATATGCAAGCAATGCCTCGCCCTCGATTCGAGATAGTCTCGAGGTAGGATAGTAAGAACAGTAAAGAGTAATTCTGATAAACACTAAGTAAAATAGCAAGAGAATAACGAGTGTATGTATTTTTATCAGTGAATAATGATGATGCTTACAAGTGAATGGGATCCCTCTTTATATAATAGAAGAATCCTAAATAAAGTACAATTCTAATTACGAAAGTAAGTCCCATGATTGACACCAATAACCGCTCTTAATTTGGTCTGTTCCGGAATTTCTGTCGTGATCTTCGGCTGGTTACAGATATCTCGTCATTCTGTTATCAAGCCCTACTCGAAGTCGGTCATGCTTGGCCTTGATTGTTGCTGGCCTCGATCTCAACGGACACTTCGATCTCCAGGCTAGATGTCTCATATTCGAGCCGGAGTCCGACCCATTACGAGGCCACCCTCGGGGTAACTCCCCTGCCTCGATCAGACAATGAAATCAGACAGGCCCGATTTCGACCGTATACAACCAATATAACTATGACAACTACTAAACTATTATAAAGATTGATCGATTCATAAGAAATTAGAAATGTATATAGAAAATGATGAGTGCCAAACATCAAGATGACTATGACAAATACTAAACTATTAGGCCAACAATGAGGGACGAGCTAGTGTATATGTTAGACTGAACCTAATAATTTTGATTTAATCAATGTATTTATCTTGAGAAATGCATTGAATATGTACAAAATCTTAATTTAAAATCTAATAACTTAAAATAATTAAAATGTCGAACCCAATAACTACAAATCATAACTCTGCCTCTGGATGTGGATGTGGAGTACCAACAGTTAGACGATACAACCCTGTGCACCTTTAAATATAACTTTACAGTGACAATCTTAATCAAATGTGTAGGATGAGTGGAAGGTGGTGACACACAACAACCATTCCTAAAAGACAACTCTATCGACTAAGGATAACTAACCTCTACACCAATCATTCCTGGGGAAGCGGACATTGAGAGGTGAATAGTTTATCTCGTAAGAATGCCTCCTAAAGAATCACTTAGGTGTGCGAAGACGGGCTTAAGTTAAGATTATGTTCGTGAACGAAATATATAGCCTGTTTGGCCAAGCTTTTGAATGAGAAAAAAGTGATTTTGAGGAGAAGCAGAAGCAGCTTTGGAGAAGCAGAAAAAAGTAGCTTCTCTCCAAAAGCACTTTTCTGAGAAGCACTTTTGAGAAAAATACACTTAGAAGCAGTTTTTAAAAGCTTGGTCAAACACTATTTACTGCTTAAAAGTGTTTTTAAAATTAATTAGCCAAACACAAACTACTTTCTCACCAAAAACACTTTCTTTAAAAGTATTTCTCAAAATAAGCTAATTTTATAAGCTTGGCCAAACGGGCTAATAGTATAAGTTTGCCTGACCATGAGATTTTGCGGACTTTATACCTATGTTTTGTGAACTTCACACTTCCACGTTTAATCCCGACTGCGTTTTACAATTATCTCTTAGTGCGGGTATTTTATAATGACTATGAGTATAATGTAACACAAATTCTTCTAACTTCAAGTCGTAAAAGCCGACCCTAACGAATTCATTAAATAATCAGCTTTTCTATAACGTGAACATTCATAAGATTTTTGATCGAAAGGAAAAAGAAAGAAAAAGAAAAAGGGACGTCACTACATAAACTACTGAACTATACAGAAGGTCAATAATGTATTTCACCAAATAATTGATTGCATACGTTCATCTTCTCGAAGTGTCTAGACCCCAAGCCGTACTAATTTGGATTTCATAGTTTTTCAATAGTTCCTTTTTCTCCTTCAATAAAAAAAGTGTCCATGAAATAAAACTATTCATATTGATTTACCCCAAACTACAACTCATGGTTTGATTATTTTTATTCTCTCAAATGTTTTCTTCAATTTATTAGTGCTGTTTGTTTAAACGCTTAACAGTAACATATGCCAATGGTAATGATAATGAAAACAATTGCCAATGTATGATGGTTTTTCATGTGAATGGAGGTCTAAATTTTAAACATTCAGATTTCGGACGTTTGATTTTTAAGTTTGAATCTTAATTATTCATATCTTAATTATAAAGTGTATTTTTTTTTTACTTCACAATCATTTAATGGGTCTGAATAGGTTGTATGATAAAGATCTATAACCAAGACTTAATTTCATTAAGATACTATCATCCACAATCATTACTAACTGTCGCCACCGCCCAGCATTATCAACTACCACCACCACCATCACCACCATCCTCAACCATAGCCGCCGCCACTACCACCATCCTCAACCATAACCACACACTCACCCACTTCAACTACCACAACCAACCACCCCTTTATCATCAATAACCATAGCCGGCATCGCTCACCATTATAAACTATCACCACCTACCTTCCTCAATCATAACCACAACCACAACCACCACCACCCACCATTTATTAACTATCACCACCCACCACCATCCTCAACCATAATCGTTATCGCTATTAATCACCACTAGCTACCACCCAAAACCACCACCATCAGCCAAAATCACTACCAGCCACCGCATCTAGTCGGCACACAAATATCTCTGTTAGCCATCACCACCACCAAATATATATATATATATATATATATATATTTGGTGGTGGTGATGGCTAACAGAGATATTTGTGTGCCGACTAGATGCGGTGGCTGGTAGTGATTTTGGCTGATGGTGGTGGTTTTGGGTGGTAGCTAGTGGTGATTAATAGCGATAACGATTATGGTTGAGGATGGTGGTGGGTGGTGATAGTTAATAAATGGTGGGTGGTGGTGGTTGTGGTTGTGGTTATGATTGAGGAAGGTAGGTGGTGATAGTTTATAATGGTGAGCGATGCCGGCTANTTTATATATTCAGATGTTAAAAAACCACAAATAGACTTAATCATTTAGTATTTAGATCTTAGTACACATCTTGATATTCAGATGTGTATTCAGATTCAAATGTCTTAATCTTAATACACATTTTCATATTCAGATATGTTTTCAGATTCAGACGTCTAATCTATATATATATATCTATACTATCTATCTATATTATATTAAAAGCACGAAGGCTCTTAGTGAAATGTTGTTCGCCTTTTTTACCCTTTAAAATAGGGTTTTTATTGGACAATATAGTAATTTAATTAATTTTCTAATATTTAGAAATTTGAAATCAACCAAAAATTTGATTATTAGTTTTTTCTTTATTTGGATAATATATTAGGAATCCTAATATTTATAACTTTAAAATCAAAATTTTACCTTATAAAATCATTTCAAATTTAAACTTGCATGGAACTTTACATCATTAACATGATAGTAAAACTAGAGCACTTTTACGAGCTCTGCTTTGAATTTCAATGTGACAATCAATTAGATAATAAATATTCAATTGGGTATTTAATCGATTGGTTCATAGGCAAAAAGTAATACTTCGGTACAAAATTAAAATATATCGAACTTACTCGTTAATCTATTCTTTCCTAAATTGTTTACTTTACTTAGTTGAAACTAGAATCTATAGCTCATTACTCACCGTTTAGTTAACTTATCTCACAATTTGAACAACTTAATGATATTAATATTAATATTAATAATAATAATAATAATAATAATAATAATAATAATAATAGTAATAAAATATTTTAATTAAGTAACTAAATATTATTTTCAAGTATTAGTGTAACACCCCGTACATTCAGACTAGGTGTGGATGTGTTAAATGGGTATTAATCTGATATTATAGACATATAAAGTCTTATCGAGGTGAGTATGGGTGAAAATAGTTGTTTCAAAATCAAGATGGAAAGTGAGGTGCATAAGATTCGACAAAATCGACTAAGTTTACAGAAGGTCCATTTTTCAATAGGGTTTAGTGAAAATGTGTAAGGTATTTGGGAAAACTCAAAATATGAAACTTTTAAGCCTTTGAAATATTTCCAACGATATATTGTGGAGCCCAAACGAGTCTCTGTGCAAAAAGTTATGTGCGTTTTACAGAACAGTGCGCAATCTTCGCACCCAGTCCGCGCCCCGACCGCGGCCGCGCATATGCGGCAGTGTTTCGGTCATTTTCCGCGGTCAGGCCTACAGGTGTGCGGGGGCGCACTTGGGGAGTCATTTTTAAAGCCCTATTTCGTCCCCCACAGCCCCAAGACATAAAAACTTGCTCTAGAAAGGAGAGCTCTCAAAAACCTAACTCCTTAAGGGTCCCTCCACCACCCAAGGTAAGTTCTAATGGTGATTCTAAGTTAATTTTAATTTTCCAACATCTAATTAATATGGGTAAACCCTCCATATCATTATATATTCGACTGGGACATCATTGTTGAGAGATGGAACCCTAGAACTCGAATTCAAGGGGATTGAACTTCAAAGAGGTAATGTCTTCAACCTCTAATTGATTCTAGCATTGGTTTAATGATTATAGACCCTAGTTCATGAGATATGAGTTGATGGGTTTGATAGAAAATCATTAACGGTTATAGGTTTAGTGTGTTGATTGTTGATTATTGGTTAAGGTTATTATTTACTGTATGAGTGATAAAGAATGATGTTGATTATAACCATTCGAGACTGTAGAATTTATCTAGGACCAAGAGAATGGGTTATTGGGTGTAGAAATATCATTAATAAGGGCTATGAAGCTTTATGACACCAAGTGTTTGATAAAATGTCTAAGTGACCAAAACATGACTATTGTTGCTAATTTGGAATCCCTTTGACTTGTATTGATATAGATCAAAGTTGAAAGGGTTTTTGAATGTTGTATTAGGCTCAAGAGCAGAAAGTTAAGATATTTGAGGATAACTCTCTATGTTTGGAAATGTTAATGATTCTCCATACACTATGTTTCTTTTACCACGTTACCAATTGCCTTAGAAATATAGTTAAGCCTAGTTCCTTGAATAGTTGAAGAACTTATATTCTCTAGATTCATAACTCGTTCATGACTTTCATTCTGAACGTTGTGAAATCAGTGCGTAATCAATATAGACTTGGGTTTGATGCCCATGAGTCTCAGTCTAGATTACTCAGCATATCATAAACAGTTGAAGTTTCAATTTTCATAACCAGTTCATGAATACATGTCTCAGTCTAGCTCTACTCAGCATTCAAGTATCATGTAACTCAGTATGGTTCAGTATTTCAGCATCATGTATTTCAGTATGATTCTCAGTTCCTGAATGTTGAACACCTGTATTTGGGCATGAGGTCGTAGTTATATGCTTTATGCATGTTTAGGCTTGAGTCCGTAGTTTATGTTTTATGCATTTTTGGGCATGAGGCCGTAGTTATGTATACGTATACTTGGGACTGAGGCCGTAGCTTGTGCACATATATATTGGGCCCGAGGTCGTAGCTTATTTAGATAAACAGGTTGTTCATCATTCAGAAGAGGGAGTATTCATATCCTTACTTCCTTTGTTCAGTTCAATTATTAGTTATCATTTCCGCTATCAGTTATCATTTCAGTTACCAGTTATCAGTTCAGGTATCAGTTATTAGCTATCATTTCATTTATGAGTTATCATTTCAGTTATCAATTATCAATTCTCAGTTATCAGCTTAGTTTCAGTTTCAGCATTTATAATTCTTTCTTTAAGTTGCTTTACATACCAGTGCAATTCAAATGTACTGACGTCCCTTTTGCCCGGGGTTTGTATCTCATGATGCAGGTAATGATTTAGAGGCTGGCAATTCAGAGCGCTAGGATTCTCGTACCAGCTATTTGGTGATCCCTAGTTCTTTCGGGGCATTATCATTACCTTACAGTCTTCAGTGTTCTTAGACAGTCAGTATTTTCAGTACTTCATTAGAGGCTTCATAGACTAGAGTAACAGCTAGACAGAGTCGCTGGCTTTTTATATTAAGCTATGCTGGCTACAAATATGTTTCAGAATTGTATTAGTATTTCTGCACTTTGATTTATATCATCCAGACATTCAGTATATCAGCATGTGTTAGTTTATCTTCCGCATTAAGTATGTTATGATATCACATGTTGATTCAGCCAGCCAGTTGGTTCACTCGGTCACATGTAGTCAAGAACCGAGTGCCGTATTACGTCCAGGCCTAGGTTCGGGGCGTGACAAAGCTTGGTATCAGAGCCCTAGGTTCAAGAGTCCTAGGTAGTCTATGAAGCAGTGTCCAGTGGAGTTTCCTTTATATGTGTGTGTTGTCCACTCATATAAATGGTTAACTACCAAGACATCCAGGATTGTCTCACTTCTTTCTACTCAAGATCGAGCCATGAAGCTTAGAGCAACAGTTAACCTTTTGTTCCTATTGAATTCCACACGTATCTAATGCCCAAGCGGCGGGCAGGAAAAACCCAAGCTTCTAGAGATGATGATTTCCCCAATGGGGTATAATTATGGAGTACATGTTAGTAACAAATGAGACTTGAGAGGATGTTGGAAGTGGGATGCAATGGATCGTAGTACATATCAGAGCATAACCTTACTAGAAAGTACGAAAGTAGTTATTCTGTTTTATGGTCATCAGTTTACCTCAGTTACCAGTTATACAATCTTTCAGTTAGAGTTTATGGTTATTCAATATGCCAGTTATTAGTTATTCAGTTACTAGATCTTCAATTTTCATTGTATCAAAATTCTAGTGACTGGTGAGTATACGGTGATGCCTATGGGTGCTAAAAGAAAATGTAAGTAACAGTGGTTATAGCGAAATTTTTGTATATTTTAGGTCTATATTAAGACCAAGGACCACTGGATGGTGCAGTAAGTGATTTATTAAATGACGGTATACTCTGAAGAATAAGTATGTGTATGGTAATCGCATGTGTTTTACCTCAGAGAACAATTTCTTTTAATTATTGGAAATGGAGCCACATGTGGGATGATGATAGTTCATATGTCAGACCCTAACATTGGTCACTATAGTTTTGGACAGAAAAGAGCCTAAGGGTAAAATACCTAGGAGTCAGAAACGTTTATTATTACCAAAGATGTGATCTCGTACAACTCATGTATATGACTAAGAAGACATGATGTACAAAATGAGAACCAAGAGCAGCCGATATTGAATTTCAGGGAAATATTTTAAGTTGTTTAGATTTATTCAAATCAGAATTAGAAAGTACCACATTAGTGAACTACTGTAAGAAGCCGCTATTATTGTGAGATAAAAGATAAGACAGTTCCCCCTTAGATTATGTGACTAAGTGTTTACTCCATATGTTTATAGTCGGAAATGATTTTGAAGTGTATAGAAAATTTGGGGTCAGATATTCCAATTTCGTTTAAGACATATGAACTTTCTCTAAGTGTGATCCATGTACATAGTTCAAAGAAAAAGAAAAAGGGGGGGGGGGGGGGGGGGGGGGGGGGGGGGAGGGAAGATAAGTATGCTACCGTAGAACAGGGTCGGATGGTGAGGGAAGTTAGAAATAGCCTTATGCTTTACTTTAGTTATTCAAAGCAGAACATGAACACATGACGCTAGCAGGTAGTTAGTAAAAGAATAGTTAGTATGTTTGAGTAGATACAATGAATTAGCACTTTCAACAGAGCTAGTAGAGGTACAATTTGATTTACTTGGTAAAGTTAACAATAGTGAGTGGGTAACAGTTTGAAACACCGAACGCATGTTAGAACCCGAAAAGTTTAAGTTAAACCCGAAGTACAGTGGCAGTGGAGAAAAAAATCAGCTAGCAGTGAGAGAGCAAGCTATAGAAGAATAACCTTTAGGAATTATCGAAATGTGGTTTCTCCAAGACTGACAGTGTGAGCAGAGTTAAATTATTAAGATTGTGTATGATAGTTGTGAATACATTAGATTTTCGTTATATGAATAATTTAGGTTTTCCTAACTCTTAAGTAAGTTGGAAGAGTAGTCGTCATTGACGTAGAGTGCAAAGAATTGCAGAAAATAAGGAAAGTTATTTGGATCCTAGAAAAAAGAGAAGGATCTGCAAGTTTAAGACCCTTAATCTAAGAGGTGATGTGAAAACCATCAGTTTGTCCAGATGAAACTCGAATAGTTAGCATTGGATATGAAAAAGAAAATCAGTTTGGTAACGAGGGAAAATTGTATAATTACCATATGGATTATGTCTAGCATGTGTAAGAAACACAAAGTGAGTAGAATGATCACCGAGCTTAGTTATTGATGATAAAGTGATAACAGAAAAGCTATAAAATCATGCCTATTTATGTGTTATGAGGGTAGTGCCACTGCACGAGACTCTAAAATTTAGAGTACATGTCAAAGACTTAGTTCACAATAGTACTATAAGTGTTTTTAGGAAGTGCTTAAGAAGATAATCAAGTGCGGGAAGTATAACTCATGATTGAGGTAGATAAGAGAACTCTGGTGAAAGAAATTCACCAGCCAAGAGGAGTTTGACTTCGGACTCCGAAGATGACGGAGTTGTTGTCTAGAACAGGACTTGTTCCCCCTTAGTAGTTGAAGAGAAGGAGAAACAATTCAATGATCCCTATGTGTTGCAGTTGAAAGAGGAGATTCACAAGTATAGGACGATGGCTTTTGAATAAGGGGAGATGATAGTACTTTGAGGTACCAAGACAAATTGTGTGTTCCAGACATAGGTGGACTTAAAGAGGGAAGATCATATTAGTATTTTTGTACTTTGATTTGTATCATCCAGACTTTCAGTATATCAGCATGTGTTAGTTTATCTTCCGTATTCAGTATGATATGATATCACATGTTGATTCAGCCAGCCAGTTGGTTCGCTCGGTCACATGTAGTCAGGCACCGAGTGCCGTGTTACGTCCATGCCCAAGTTCGGGGCGTGACAATTAGTCAAAGAGCAAGTTTCTAAGGAGACGTTTTATTTATTTGTCAAATACATTTATTTTGCCATCCTTAGTATTTGTGGGATGAAGACAACCTTTTCTCGTTAGGGTAGACGTCAAATTGACATTTCGTTTTTGAATTTAGAGTTCTTTGGTAACAAATTGTAGCTTTAATCAACTGGAACAAGTAGCGAAACAAGCCTTTGTCAGAAATCATAAATTGGGGATGCATAGTAATTGAGAGTTATCAAGCAGAAATATATATGGTAACACTTTTATAAATGAAAAAGGTGGTCGTGAATGATAGGCACAATCATATAAACTGATCGAACCAATCAACAAATATTTTTACATAATATCTACCATGGTCCCACATGTATATCATGAGCTATCGTTTCAAACGTCTTTTTGGTTTCTTTCTTCCCTAAAACAAAGAGGTTATGGAAGGTGTCATTCCAAGTTGGTTCCTAAAAACATATATAGGTCATACAAGGATTAAAATGCTATTGCCCCACTGTGATACCTCGTGCAAGTTCGAGTTAATGACCTGAAAGAAGTCACTAGGTTCTTGTTATCGAGCGTGCCTCTATCGGGTCTTCTAAAGCAAAACAAAACTCATATATCAAAATTACACAAAAATTGAAAAAGTTATGCCACACAAAGTTCCTTCTTTTATTGAGTTTGTTAAATATGATCAACATTTAGTATTTTCATGAACTTAATTTAAACACAATATTTAATATAATATTTATGTTAACGTTTTAAAATCAAATACTCATTAATTTGGATACATGCGCAGCACGCGAACACTGAAACTAATTTTAAATAGAAAAACAAATGAGGCCTAAGAAATCTTTACTCAAGAAAATTTCGGTTGGATTAAATCACTATTTTTAGGATCAATTCTACTCATATTTCGACACCTCCTATTAGTCTAATAACTAGACTATTTAACTCATATTTCGACACCTCCTATTAGTCTAATAACTAGACTATTTAACACTCCGACAAATTAGCGAGCCACTAGGTTGAACAAGTGAAGTGTCATATCAATTTTATTTACATAAGTCAAATGCTCAACAACAATATATCGTCATATTCTCACTTATGAGGTCTGAACAAGGTAATATGTTCGCAAAATCTTACTTTTATATTGTGAAGATAGAAATGTTGTTTCTGATAGACTCTCGACTCAAGAAAAATATTTTTCAGCAGGTTTGAATAAGAAAAACAATAATAAAAAAGTCATGTTGAAAATCTAAAGACATGAACAATAACAACACCAAAATAACAAAGCAATAAGAAAATCGAAGCACGAGAACAACATGTAAAAGTATAAATCAAACCATAAGAAAATACTAGAATGATAATAATAATACTGATATGTACGGTTCCAAACTCAACTACCTACTAATCTATTACCCTAATTCTCGACCTCCATATATTGTTGAAAAGCTCAAAACTCACGCATATGCTTGTATTATATGGAGTATATACATATTTCTTAATTCTTATGTTATAGTATATACATATTCCTATGAAAATTTCCCTGTCAAACTTTTGTTTTGACTTATCTTATTGTAGGTCAGCCATTTAAGGAGACTATGTAGTTGGCTAATTTGCCATGATACCTTTCACACTTGATCATAGCTTTTCCCTTTATTTTTTAATTTTGCAAAAGAGGACTCGAGGTTTCTCATTCATTTTCGTCTAACGAAAACGAGTTTTATTTATTATTTTAGTTTTAATATCTGATTGGTTGATACTTGACCAAGATACGTTTCACACTTGACCATTTCCTATATTGTAGGCATTCTTTGTCTCACCAATGACATCAATGTTTGCCCCTTTCCTAATATTTAAATACAAGTGTCAAACCCCGTTGAATTGAATGTATAAAGCCCAAAAAGTCATTAACTTTAATATATACTACTATAAAAAGAAGAAGGATTACTTTGTTAATTTGGAGAAGAATTTTATTTATATCTACTTGCAATTAAAATAGAGCATTATTTCTATGTCATATGAAAGTTTAAAATAAATTATTAATTATCCGGAGTATCTTTATACTCTTGACAACATCTAGAAGTAAATTAATTAATGGTTCATGTCTCTCAAATGACAGAAGAGATTTATTGTGAAAATTGTTTTGTGCTATAATAATTTCTTAAGAGTACCAAATATTAGATACTCCCTCCGTTTCATATTAAATGAGGTACTTTCCTTTTTAGTTTGTTCCAAAATAAATGACACATTTCTAAATTTGGAAATAATTGAACTTTAAACTGTTCATTTTATCCATTTTACCCTTAATGAGAAGTTTTTATAACCACACAAAAGTCATGGCCCCACAAAGCTTTACCCCTTAAGTTTTTAAGACCACAAATTTCAGAAGTCTTTCTTTTTTTCCTTAAACTCCGTGCCGAATCAAATAACTCATTTAATATGAAACGGAGGGAGTAGTTTTTTCTTGGGTGAAGGAAATATAGGTTAAGTTATACAAGTTGGCTAAAAATAATTATACCCACTAGTCAAATATACAAAACATTTATAGTGATATTAAATAAAATACGTATACTTTATATTAATATAAAAGAAATATATATGTTTTTTTTTAGACTATATTTCTCCCAAGAAATAAAATATATGCTAATAGTGTGATAATTTTTTTACATTTTGTTACAAAAGGGATGATATATGTAGAACAGAAAATCACCATTTCCAAAATTTGACTTGGATCTTCATTCTTCTCTGTCGTGGCGACGGTACAGTCAGCAAATTGCACGGCAAATGATGTGCCACGTGTAAGTCCACGATTGATTTGCACCTAAGCCAATCACAAATCACCATCAGCCCAAAGCTACTGTATCCATTATAAATATCAGTCCACATTCATTTTACACTGATTATCATTTTCACAAAAAGCTCAACTAATTTCACTGAAATTCATCAATGGCAGAGAAGTCATTCAAGTACGTGATCGTCGGCGGCGGCGTTGCTGCTGTGAGTATTTTTTTTAAATAGATGATCGATCCTTTTGTTAATTACTGAATTTAGCTTGGCTTAATTATTGAGTTTACATGTTGTTTGAATTTGAGTTCGGAATTAGGATCCTAGTTTTTGGATTGTTTTTGTGATAATGATGAGGTTTTTGATATAATTCTATATGTTAGTTTGCTGTAGATCTGAAAGTTAGCATAGTGAAGTGACCTTTGGTTTCTGCATCTGTACATATTCACACAACACATACACACAGATAATATGGCGCACAGTTGTACAATACAGAAATACGTATATTTTAGTTATTTCATTCTATGTTGATAATCAATTGTTAGATTATGGAGTCTGAAAGCGAGAACGTTGTTGTAGGTAAGTTTATCTCCTTTCAATGTTTTGATCTGTACTTCTATAGTTAATTTGCTTCGAAATGGAGTTAAGAGGCATTGAGTACGGAGACTCTGTGTGTGTGCGTGTGTGTATTTTCATTAGTCAACTGTTAGATTCTCCAGTGTGAGAGCTAGAGTGTTGTTATAGGTAAGCTTATCTCCTTAACTAATTTGGTGGAAAAAAGTTTTATTAGGAACTAGCTGAAATAAAGGACTATAACCACCTCCTCAAAAATTTTATAGCTTTGTTCTGAACCTTGTAGGATCTAATCTTGTTGTTATTAATTATGATTTTAGAATGCAAGGTCATAATGAATTGAATAAGTTTGGTTGCATTTGCAGGGGTACGCAGCTCGAGAATTTGCAAAACAGGGAGTTAAGCCTGGGGAACTGGCTATTATCTCCAAAGAGGCGGTAAGTATTTCGAACTGCTTTCTTGCGTTCATTAATTCAATTATAAATCGTAGTTGCGCTGCTGCTTCTGTGGACTTCAATTTGGAGACGGGTGCATTCTTTTGCTATTAGCTTGAACCTTAAGAATAGGTTTTAGGATCAAAGGTTATTTTGTCTCTAGATATATCTTGACATTCCAATTAGTTTTGTCTATAAGAATCTCTAAATTCTATTATATTGATGTTGGAAGCTAATTAATTTTTCATCAGCTTATATGCTTGTAAATTGTCAAAATGCATTCACTCATGATTTCATTGCTAAAATATAAGATTGTCAAAGTCCCTTATGATATATGTTTGTCAACTAGGAAAGAAGAAAGCTCCTTATCCTCTACCATTTCCTCGTAAACTTCTACCATCCTTGCTTTTGGAGTTTCTGATCCCACCTCTGTTATCCCAGTGCGCTAGGCTATGCCGCTATGCCTCTCTCTCTCTCTATGTATCTCTTGGATGGATTTTGTTGCAACTTATCTACTGTTACATCTATTCCTTCCTGCTCAGCCTGCCTAAACTTTGTATCTAACCATCTTTCCCTTTTTCAGGAAAATAGTGTTAGATTTGATCTGATTGGCTAAAAATGTTTTTTTCTTTGTCAGGTGGCTCCTTATGAACGTCCTGCACTTAGCAAGGCATACCTTTTTCCCGAAGGCACGTCTTCTTTTTACTTGGACAGTGAATTGATCTCTGTCTATAATAAAACTTGAATAGCGGTTGTTTTAGATGGGATTACAGAAACTGCATGTTAAGTTCTTTCAGAATTAAAAGTCTTTACACACACACACACAAAAGCACTTAATGCGTTTCACTCACATATTTCTTGTAAACTAATCACTACTTCCCCGACAAGCAAAGAGAACGAAAAAAATAGAAAGTCAAATTGAGCATGATATATTATACAGATGTTATCTCATGTAGTTTGGCATAGAATTCTATGTCAAAAAACTGCTGGCTTTCTATTTTTCCTGACACCTTATTATCCATTTCTCTACCAGGAGCTGCTAGACTCCCAGGGTTTCATGTGTGCGTTGGAAGTGGGGGAGAAAGACTTCTTCCTGAATGGTACGCAGAGAAAGGTAATAATTTCCTTGTGTGTATGCATTATTTGCAGACATATGGCCATGCAGGACTCGTGTCAAATTTTGCATAACAGTTGTACATCTGGTTGAAGACACATTTAATATGGATCCTAGACTACATCTCTTATGCATCATATGGTCTCATCTTGCAGGCATATCATTGATCTTGAGTACTGAAATAGTGAAAGCAGATCTTGCTTCAAAGACTCTCGTTAGTGCAGCTGGGGAATCTTTTACGTATCAAACACTTGTTATTGCAACTGGATCAACTGTGAGTCTCATGGAATTTGTTTTGTTCAGTGTTATTACTTTTTGTAGCCGGCCATTACATGAACTTCTCGTTCTGTCTGTTCAGGTTCTCAAGTTGTCAGATTTTGGTGTGCAAGGTGCTGATTCCAAGAACATCTTCTACTTGAGAGAAATTGATGATGCTGATAAGCTTGTGGAAGCAATAAAAGCTAAGAAAAATGGGAAGGCTGTAATTGTTGGGGGAGGGTACATTGGACTTGAGCTTAGTGCTGTAATGAGACTGAACAACATTGAAGTCAGTATGGTTTACCCAGAACCATGGTGCAGTAAGTAAATTGCTTCTAGTCCCCTCACTGTATGCATAACATGAAACATTAAATCGTTTCATGATAGATATGGAGAATATATTATCCTGATTAATTGGATTCTAATCTTACAGTAATCCTTATGCTTTTGCAGTGCCTCGGCTTTTCACAGAGGGCATAGCTGCATTCTATGAAGGTTATTATCAAAATAAGGGAGTCAATATCATCAAGGGTACAGTGGCTGTTGGATTTGATACACATCCAAATGGAGAGGTTTTTCTCATGACCGCACCACTTTGAGAAATCTTGTTGAGCTTCAAAACATTACCTCACGGCATTCTTGTTTCCAATTTGCAGGTGAAGGAAGTCAAACTTAAGGATGGTAGAGTTCTGGAAGCTGACATAGTAGTCGTAGGAGTCGGGGCACGACCACTCACGACTTTATTCAAAGGGCAAGTTGAAGAGGAGAAGGGTGGAATTAAGGTGTGTGCTCACTTTTCAGTCTCATCCTTCTATTAAGTTCTGAATTTTTCGTACTTTTATTCTAAAAAGCGGATTATTTTTGTTAGTTTCACGGTTAAACCATTAAAAAGTTTTAAGTATAAGCTTCAAAAGTAGATGAGAGCAACTGAGATGATTCGTTGAAGGAACAAAATAAATAATATCAAATCAATGGATTCCAAAAATTCTGATGCTGCCTTAGGCAAGGCGAAGAAATGAAGTAATTATACATGAGAATTGTATTAAATAGTGGAAATCCTTGACCTTCTTGATAAGCAAACAACACATTTTTCTTGTCGAACTAAAAGCTGTGTGTTCTTGTCAAGCTAAATGTATGTATGTTGTCTCTATTAGAATGACAATGCATTATGTCATGTTCCGATTGAACTTTCTGAATTGCTATACTTACGCCAAAGCTTCTATTTGCAGACAGATGCATTCTTTAAAACAAGTGTACCCGATGTATATGCTGTGGGTGATGTTGCCACTTTTCCTTTGAAAATGTACAATGACATTAGAAGAGTTGAACATGTTGATCATTCTCGCAAATCTGCTGAGCAAGCTGTTAAGGTATGTGATAGCTCCCTGATGTGGTCCACAGTTAATGTGAAAGTGTTATATCATCATCCTTCTTACAATACGTTATTCTTTACTGTCAACTATGACTTTGCTCTCATGATATAAACTGGATATTTGAAGCACACTAGACGTGTAGATTAGGGTGTTCAGATACTGAAACTCTCTCCACTCTACTTGCTACTGGTTGTTTATGTCCTGGCTCCTGTGTATATTTGTAATAGCATGAGTACAAATATGTGACAATACAATGTTAAAATTACAATCACCCAGGCCTTCGTTTTCAAGGTACATGTTGTCCAAGTATTTTTGAGTTCAGCAGATCTCTTCACCGTCTTTTGCTTCCACTCTATAACTTCTTAGAACAACTCAGTCAAATGTAGTTACAATTCCTGAACTTTCACATTTTTTTCATGGTGAAGTAAAAAATGTTAATGTTACTATGTTTGCTCGGGCAGGCAATTTTTGCAAATGAGCAAGGGAAGTCTATCGATGAATATGACTACCTTCCATACTTCTACTCCCGTGCCTTCGATTTGTCTTGGCAATTCTATGGTGACAACGTGGGCGAAACAGTGCTATTTGGGGATGCTGATCCCAACTCTGCAACTCACAAGTTTGGCCAATACTGGATCCAAGATGGAAAGGTTGTTGGTGTATTCCTAGAGAGCGGGACTCCTGAAGAGAATAAGGCAATTGCCAAAGTTGCAAAAGTTCAGCCCCTAGCAAGTAGCTTGGATCAATTGGCACAGGAGGGCCTCAGCTTTGCCTCGAAGATCTAAAGCTTTACTTATATTGTATTAAAAACGGCTATTTGAAGTTTCTGTCTTCGTACAATGTTGTAATTGAATGATACTTTTTTCGTGGCTGGTTGATTGATTAAATATAATGTTTCTTCATCTTGAGTTTAGTTGCAGAAGATCACCCTCTAAGGGACTAGCCATTTAGGCATCTACCTAAGGAGTGACATCTGTAAATAACAGAATGTTGGATACAATGGTTTGTGAAATACTCTTCTCCAGAAAATATGAGCATCTATTTATTTGATTATGCATATCGAATGAAAAACAAAATCACTTTGAGTTCCCTCCATCAAATTTATGTAATACGATTTCCTTATTAATCCGTTCCAAAAAGAAAGACATCTTTCTACATATGGAAATAATTTAATTGTGAATTCTCATTTTCCTGCTTAATGGCAGGATTTATAGGCACAGAAACTTCATGGGTATGTTTAAGATGACAAGTTCAGAAGTCTTTTCTCTTTCTTAAACTTCAAGATGAGTCAAAACTACACCACATAACTTGAAATGGGAGAGTAATAAACTAAGTATGACATGATATAAACTGACATCTTGTTAATACATGAAAATATATATGTATATTTTTTTGGGCTAGCAGCACTTTCGACATATTGTCGTAATTCTAAAGGTATCTCAACATCATTGTGAAGTTGACTGCAGAGTCTGCCTAGTCTTGGTTTTATCCTCGGCAGCAGCCACCAAACCAACAAACATCCTCACTCTAATGTTGCTTCTCCTCTGCCTCTGAAATTCACGGAATTAACTGTATTACTCTTCCATAGCTAGCGATGCAGCATTCACATCACAAGTGAAGCTTAAAACATTAAAGAAACCACCAACTCCTCTCTGGTTGTTTTCTCATCTCACCTTTGGCAGTAATTTTTTGAGAATGGTAACATTTTATAAATATAAAACAGCGCAAAGTTTGTGCTGCTAAAAGTGAGAATGCATCCCCAAAAAAAGTAAAAGAATCCCCCACTACAAAAACTTACAAGGATTCTATGATATCAAGTATGGAGTCACTATCAGGGCATTCTTTACACCAAAAAAGAAAAAGCACTAAACAGTTCATTTTGATTTTCTGAATGGAGTTGCTAACATCCTCAAAACATCTGGAGTTCCTCTCATTCCAGACTGACCACCAAATGCAGACTGGGATCTTCTGCCGCCATGTCTTCTGTCTGATTCCACCTGTCACACCAGCCCAGCATCTCAAGAGGTCGGATGTATCTTTTGGTATGACCCAGTTCATTCGGATGTATCTTTTGGCAGTAATCATCTATAAAGTGTCTTATCAAGAGTAAATATGTGCCAGCATTAATCTTGAGCTGTTTCCTCATCATCTTGAGGACTCTAAATGCCTATTAGTAACTTTTACCAAAGGTACGAGCATCATTGCCACAGCTTCAAATAATTTACGAACGCGTAGGCCAGTATCTTGGAGCTTTATACAACCAACTTTTCTTCATCTGGTCCGGGAGCAGCAACATCTTCCCTCATCATGCAATAGTAATCATCTCCAACCTGTGCTCCAGCTTGACTAAACAGTTCAACGACTGCAGGTAACTTTCCGTAATACCTCTTTAAAGAATCTATCAAAAGATGGCCAGCATGTGGGTTTCGGACATGCCAAACATAAACGGTGGAGAGAAGATCATCTATTGTTGCCTCTTGCCAAGCATGTTGTCCATCCCTCATCTGGTGCTTGAATGCTTGACATTGCCTTACCCTATGACCTTTTGGCCCAACCTGCACCTCAGGACAATATCCACATGTTTGTACGGCATACGTTTGCATGAGCTGTATGGCTCCGGTACGCATACTCTCCCAAGCTTCCATTCCTCGCATTGCGAATCCTGGAGAAGGCATATATAAGTTGCGGAAAATGAAAACTGGAAGGATTCATCATACCATAAGCAATATTTCTCTAACATAATTGATGCTCGTGAGAGGAAATCACTTGCTATGTTTTTCAATATAGGAAAATCCACATAGCAAAATGGAAAGAATTTGAAGAGAAACAATTGAGAAAGTAACACAAAGACGCACCTTTTATGTCATTGTATGGTAAATTCAAATATTTTCCATCTCCATCTGGCTTCTTGACAGTTTCCCTAAATTTAGAAGTTTCTAAGTCCTTCCCGGATAAATCATCCTTGGGAAATCTCTTCTCAAAATCTATGAGTTTTCCAGCAACCCGGTAAATGGGGAATTTCCTTCTTCGGGTTGGGTACTCAGGTAAATCCACGCCAGCCTGAATGCACAATTCCACAAGGGCTGGGATGCGATCAACTTCAAGTCGCTCATTATGTGAAACAGCTCTGCCCAACCTGTCATAGAGATGAAAAGATTCTACAACAGGCAACACGTGCTCTACACCCCCTCTCTGCCATGTATGCTCTTTGTTCTTCTGACTGCCACTAACGTTGCAAGTTCTGATCTTATGTGGTGGATGACCAACATGAAGTTCACTACATACGCTGCACAAATGGCCAGAGATCACAACATAAGCTTTATTTTAACAGTTGAAATTCACAGTGGGTTGCAAGATAATCTCCAATCAATTAACTAGGCCTCACCCAAAATCAGTAGGAGTCGGCTATATGAATCTTCTACACCCATCATGCTTTATTCAAGTCTATTTCGTTTAAATACTAAATATCTTAATCTCACACTAATTTCCTACCTTGATTACTAGTTTAAACTAAACTAGTTGATATCGCCTTTAAAGATCATTTCCTATTGTGTTACACTCTTAGCTACATCTACACAAGAATTAAGTAAAATGAACAGGAGTATCATATTTGACCATTATTACTCCAATCCTTAACCTACCACAACCTACTTTTTATTGGGACTTGAGATCGACTATGCTCCACAAAGATATGCTCTACCAGATAATCTTATCAGCTAAAGTTCAACAAATTTTCATTCTTTTGTTCTAAATCATAAGTCCGCTATCAGAGGCGATCTACAGTGTAACCTATGGGTTGACATGAACCTAGTAGCTTTTTCCCAGACTCTGTATATGTATTAAGAATTTATAAGGGGCTGTCAGGTTTAGTAATCCTGAGGGGAGTTAATACCACCATTTTGGTATAACGATATTAGCTAATACCCACAGGCAAACATGGGTTAACTATACTCCCAAATTTTATACTGGGATCAATATCCTTATCCTGGTAACCAAAAGACACCTTAAATATTTGACTGTGAACCCAGTTAGTATGGTATATTAACTTGATGTCGCTATAGGAACCCATAAACTTCAAATCTTGGATCAGCCTCTATCAGTTTTACAATTGATTAGTTGTGAGAAAGTTGGCTTAAATTGCAAGTGTTGGAAGGAAAATGAAATGTTACCTGCAAAAATAAATAGGAATATCCTCCGAAATCCTGGAAACACAGGCGAATAACAGGCCTCTGGAAGCTAAGACCTGATGAGCAAGTGGGATTAGTTCTTTAACTAATAGCCCATTTTCAGGTGGCCGCAATGGAACTTCACGTGCAACCCTTCTCTCTTGCTTGTCCCTTCTTGCTATTCTCTTAAGCTCATTCACACTCGTCACCATTGGTTTTCTTTCATCCCTTTTCAGCGTTCTTGGTAGCACTTCCAAGCCAGTTGAATAATACAATGGACTAACACTGCTCAGCTCCTTTACATTGGAAATTATTGTATTGGTACGAAGATTTAAGATTGACCCGATTCGTCTATAAGACATTCTGTTAGGCTACGAATTCGAAATACTGAAAATTTTAAAAGCTTATTTGGAATTTCATCACCTGGGCATTATAACAAACAGTTGTTGTGCAGCTCAAGTGTACAAGAAGGAATTAGAGAGGAGAGTACTGACTCAAAGAAATCGAAGAAGAGAAGGACGAAGATAGAACAATTACAAGTACCAAAAAGAAGCAGAGAAGTCTGTAATTCTTTTTTGAACTAAACTTTTCATATCTTCCTAATTGGGAATAGTAAGAATTAAATTGTAAATAAGAAAAGATAAATATACTTAAAAGAAATTTTTTATACCTCTATTATCAAATATTAATATTAGGACAAATTTATCTCCGCCGTTTCTAAATTTTTGAAAAGAGAAAGAGGGCCTTATACTATCTCTGATTGCTTTCGCCAGTTATTCTTCAAAGCTATGTTCTAGGGAGCGTGGTTATCGACCGGCTATCTTGTATGATGTTGGTTGTTGGTCAAAGAAGAATTCATATTTTTAGTAGAAGATAAAAGTAGTCGAAATGAGTTAAACTGGATAAAATAAGGAATAAAGATATTCGGAGGAGGGTGGGTGTTGCTCTCATTCTTTTATATTAGTTTTATCATATGTAGATCAATTG
The DNA here is from genome assembly GCA_005239495.1 of Nicotiana undulata. Taxonomy (NCBI): domain Eukaryota; kingdom Viridiplantae; phylum Streptophyta; class Magnoliopsida; order Solanales; family Solanaceae; genus Nicotiana; species Nicotiana undulata. The sequence goes on from ML286608.1 coordinate 30,405, forward strand.
ATCAAATAATTATTAACTATTATGCTTAGTTTAGTATATTTTTCTTTTGTCGTCATGATTTATCGTTCATCAAGTTTTGTATTGTTAGTTTTCGCATGCACCATGTTATTTCGATCCCAACAACGACAAGATGTGGGAAGCGGAAGCTTAGATGGTTCGAGCACGTGCGGAGGAGAACCATAGATGCCCCGGTTAGGAGGTGTGAGCGATTGGCTTTGGCAGGTACGAGAAGAGGTAGAGGGCGGCCTAAGAAGTATTGAGGCGAGTTGATCAGGCATGACACGCGGCTTTAGATTTCTGAGGACATGACTCTTGATAGAAGCGTGTGGGGGTCGAGCATTAGGGTTGTAGGTTAGGAGTTAGTCGAGGGTTTTTCTCTCTTTGTACCGGGTAGTCTCATAGAGTTTTGTCTAGGTATGTTAGCGGTATATGTTGTGTTCACATTATTTTGTTGTTTTGCATAGTTTTGTGTTATTGCCCCTACACTTATTTATTGTCTCGTACAGTGTTGTAACTTTCTAGCTTCTTTGTTGTTATATGCCTTTTTTTTTATTTCTTTTATGATATTATTGTCTCTTATGTTGAGCAGAGTGTCTCCTGGAAACAGCCTCACTAATCTTCCGATGTAGGGGTAAGGTATGTGTATACTCTATTCTTCCCAAATCTATTAGTAGAATTTTACTGAGTATATTATTGTTGATGTTGTTGTTCAAAGCTGCAACTAATATTTGGTGGGTTTGGGATTTTTAACTAGACAAAGGAAAAATAATTTATTTATTTTTTTTGAAAGAAAAAAAGAAGAAGAAGAAATTATATAGATGGTATAGGATATCGACAGTAAGAGATAAACCTCGAGAACCCGGCGGTCCTTCCATCTTCGCTTTGGCTATTTTACCGAATTTTATTGTGTCTGATGACAGATTAATATATAGACAATATTCGATAATAAGAGATAAATTTAACTATTTTACCTAATTTGACAGATTAATTTGTATAGCACAATCTTATTGTCGATGGGACTCCAAATGGCACCTAAATTTAGACATTTTAGATTTAAAAAGGCGTCTAACATCATGTCCCACTTGTGATATATAAGTTATAACAATACTAATGGTAAACTAACATTATATATCCAATATGACTTATATTGGGAGAATTACATCCTTGTCACTTGGTCCAATAATTCATCAGAAAATGGTTCATGTTTGAAGCTTTTACCCAGTATAGTTTAAGTTGTACATAACCTAAAAATTACTTTTCACTAGTTAGCCCACCCTTTTTTCTTCGTTCTTCTTCCCGTGTCACGCCTTTGCCCTCCAAAATTTCTCTACCATTGTTATTCTCCTTCAATTCTTCTTCCAGATTCAAAACTGATAATCACCATTTTGACGAAGAAGAAAACCACTTTGCAAATGGAGTCATATGAAGATCACTTCCTCCGTTGGAATTGGGAGAAATGTGTTTATTGTCATGCACTAAAGATGTTCACTTATTAGGCTCTTGGATCACCAAACTAGAAAGAAGGTGTCGGCATTGCCTCGTCCTTATCCTCATTCCACATGTAATTTTGATCCAATGGTTAACTAAAAATTTATAAAATAAAAGTCACCATTAAAGGTGGTTCAAAAATCTGATTTCTGAAATTGGACTTTCCGATTTGTTAGTTGTTTGGAATGAGTGTTGTCCCAATTGATTGCAATCATCAAAAGGAGTTCATAACTTAAATTTCAAGTGATTTGGAGTAGATTAAAGCTAGATTTTAGTTAAATTTCAGAGGATGCCCAAGGAAGAAGATGAACATGTGAAGCTCCATTGATAGTATTTATTCGTATAATAATGTATAATACTGTGTAATAGTGTATAAACACCTCTTATACACTATTGTATACAAGGTTGATACATTATTTACAGGTATTTGGTGAATTACTCGCTTTTTCTTTTTCTTTTTCTTTTTTTTCTTCTTCTCATTCTTATTATACACATATATACATAGTGTATCACGAATATTTTTACTACTGTAATTATACACTTTTATACAACTATATACATATTGTATCCCTTTATATAAAAGTGTATAACATTGTATAAAAGTGTATAAGCATCTCTGATGAACTTTTTGTACGATTTTCACTTACAATTCTTGTATAAAAATAGTCCAAATCTCCAACAAATAACTTCAAACTATGTCTACAACCTACTTAGACTATTTCTAATAAGTTCAAACAATACCCACTCCAAATTTCTCACAAAATCATATTCGAAATTTAACAAGATTAGCATTAAAGGAGATGAGATTTTAGGTTTCTCGCGTCTATTTCTGCGTTTTGTAGTTGTCATAGGTATGTATAAACTTGAGGAAAAAAGAGAATAAAAACTCATGGATATTTTACGCCAGAAGATATACAAAATCATAAAACGAAAAAAATAATAATTTGGAGAAGTATTGGTTATGGGAGAAGGCACGAGTGAGTGTTGACTGAGCGTCTCGATCAATGGTGACACTAAAAATGGGGAACTGATTCGTTTTCATTTTTGTTTGCATATAATTCTTTTGTATTAATTACTTATCGGTGAAAAATGAGGAGAGAGCTACAATAGGGGTGGGTAGGTGGCGGAAAAAGATGAGGTTGTTATAGTTAGAGGGAATGAAAAAAGAAAAGATCTTATTGATATTTGGCTACATATTAGCAAATTCATAACTGGACTAAAATAGTGCAAAGTTAACTTATGGAGTGCATTATTCTGTAATTTTGTCTATTTTATTCTGCGATAGTATTGCAAGTTATTTTTCGAATATGTAGAAACTAAATTCACAGTAATTTTGAGCTATTTAAAGCCTTAGACTGAATGCTATACTAATTTTATTTTTCCTTTTTTCTATTTTTCTTAGAGGCAGTCTAATTCATATGTATAGCAATATCTTTATTTCTGAATGATATTCTTAGGCAAATTGTATAACATGTTGAACTTACACAGCCACATTCTGTGATCTGTGTTACAAGTTGAAATTCTATTTTGGCTTTTTCTTAGCTATCCTTAGATATTGGAATTTTTTTTGTTTACCTTTTTTTTTTTAGAGATTTTGTGACAAATTCAAAACATTAAATCTATCAGAAAAATCACTAGATTACTGAATTTTTTTTGCATCTAGAGGGTGTTTGGCTAAGTTTATAAGCCGGTCAAACTGGCTTATAAGCACCTTTTGACTTATTTACGCGTTTGGTAACCATCCAAAGTGCTTATAAGCTAAAATCAGCCATAAGTCATACGTTGGTTACCCTCAACTTATGACTTTTTATCTTATAAACACTTTTAGTTTGACCAACATTTTTACTTATTTATCCTTAATAATATTTTCTAATTCACAAAATACTTTTCCAAAAATAATTTCTTGACTTTCTCTTCATTCCATATTTGTTGCTAATTATTTTCTTTACAAAGAATTTTTTTAAATTTATAATCTTTTGAAAAATATTCAAGGGTATTTTAGTCATTTTAACAAAAGAATAGCTTATTACCACTTTTTATCAAATACATCAACTGCTTATTACCAGTTTTAACACTTTTATACAAACACGTAAATGTTTATTTTAGATATCAATTTCAGCACTTCAAACCTATCAACTATTTACAATCAGCAAATCCGACAGGATTCCTAGTTCGAAATACAGTGGCACCCATACTCAAGAAAAATCCCTTAGAAAAGTCAGGGCATGAAACATTTTCTCGTCCCGAGTCATCGGCTTGTGGGTCTGGTCCCGAGCCATCGACTTGTGGGTCAAGAAAAGGGGCTTGCCATGATGAAACAAGGGAATAGAATGCTGTTTTAGGCCAAATTACAACCTATTTAAGGCATCAATATGACCCTTAATAGAGGCTGCTTTAGGTTAAATTGTTCACAACCTACTTAATGCTTTGATGTTACTCTCAATTAGAGATCGTCTTGGGTTAAACTCTTCACAACTTACCAACGAATATAATTCTTAAATTACAGTTGTTCTTGTTAAAGCCCGAGTTATTTCCCTTTAAGTGGCAGGAAAAAATTAAAGAATGATATTTATGTCGATTATCAGCAATATAATACAATAAGATAGATGCCTATATTGATATATAGTGATCCGCTTAAGAAAAAAAGAAAAAAGAAGGTTGCTCGGTACATAAAGTATCCCACGTTAACACAGGATCCGAGAAAGGATCGTACCCCAAAGGGTATGATGTAGGCAGAAAACCCTGATGCTTGCATTAGTGGTTGATTCTACGGCTCGAACTTGTGACCTATAGGTCATACGGAGACAACTTAACCGTTGCTCCAAGTCTCTCGTTCTAGTGATCCGCTTAAAAATATAAAAGATTTACCAAGCGATAGGAAATTTATTAGTATTTTGTGTCCAAATCACTAATGTCCTCACTGATGTACTCCTTTAAGGTATTAACATGTAGAAATGCACAATTATTAAGATGAAATAATAAAGCAAAATAAAACCAAAAAAGAAACTCATCTTTATGAAAATGAGAAGTTTGAAGTACTTTGGAGCATTTTCAACAGCTATTCTCTATTCTTAATCTGCAGCTAGAATTGGCTCTTCTTCTTTCCTCAACCAAAGCAGCACGAGCTGACATTATATTACTATTCATTAATGAAGCATCAAAAGCACTACAATCAATCCAATCTTTGAGTAGTTCCTCTTGACCCCATATATCTGGAATCCATACATGACCAGCTACTTCAACCCGATGTCTTTTCAATCGCTCACGTCCATTATCCTCCACGTACGATTCGTCTTTGATATGGCCACTTGCATGTTCCTCGACTACTGATCTTACCTGAACATGCTTTTCCACCACAGCTCCTGAATCGTTGAATTTATTCGTTTCGCCAGAAGTTGACTTTGACTCGTGGTTTTCTTCACACTTCACCTCATTTTTCTTTCCTAACCTCGGCCTTTGTGACTCGATCTTGTCATCGTTAGAGTTAGGAGTACTACTCTCGGGTTGTATCAAAACGGATGAATTTTCGCATTGTTTAGTCATGGAAGCTATATCGTTGATTTGTTGTTGTTGTTGATGTTCTTGCATGAAGTTGAAGCAAAAGAGAAAATGTTGTTAGAAGGGAGAAATGATAGTTTTTTTTTTTTTTTCGTTTATTCTCCAAAATCAAGTATTGGAGCTAAGCTAAAGAGAGAATCTATTCTTGTGTTGGGGAATAATGCAAGAGGGCTTTATTATTATTTTTTGTGTGGAAAGAAAGAAGCAAAGGATTGTAATTGGTGGGGTGATAGTTACCACGTCATGACCACAAAGTGGACATTCTTTTGTATGGCAAGTGACGATTGTACGTGTCTTTGTATTGAGATTTCATTCTCAAACTGTGTGGTTTACTTCAAATCTTGAAAATTGTACCTAAGAAGAGAAGGAAAAAGATAGGCCTCAAAAATCTAAGGGGAATTAATACAGTGGATTTTTGGAAGATTGTGAGGTTGACGTCGATTTTAAGGGGGTTGTGGTGGGGCCGGGGAAATAGAGTTCTTTTGGTTTCTCATGGTCAGATTAAATTCAGATTCGGACCGGAAAGTTTCTCGCTGGGAGGTAAACACACCCTAACAAAGACATACTTACCAGATATAAGTACACCCGAGACTGACCTCTGATTTAGAATAAATAAGTACTTATCACTACATCACAACTCTTGTTAGTCGGGAAATAGAGTTATTTCTAAGGTTTTTGCCCAATGACCATGTAGAAACTGATAGTGGTTTTTGTGATTCACATTGTAGGAGCTGCTTGTGAAGCTAGCTGTATCAATCATTTAATAAGATGGAGACTTGTTTGAATGGCGTTGTGATGAGATATTTTATTGATGCAAAAACAACCACTCCCCTTTACATGTTTTTGACTTTTGTATGTATCAAATTAAATTCCAAAGCTAAAATTATACTATATATATATATATATATATATATATATATATATAATATCACCTTTTATGTATTTAGTTCGAACCAGCAAAAAGAGAGCACTAAGGATACATCAGATTCTGTTGTGTATAGTCGAACTAAGCATATTCAAGAAAAACACAAGTAGTTGCCTTGGGACAATTTCTTTTAACTAAGTAGGAATATGAACAAAATATGTATATTGAAACACTCCTAAGTGCCTATTATAACACTACCCAGTCTACCTTAAAAAGAATTCGTGAGGTGCCGCTACAACTTATTTTTGAGCAAGAATCACAGCCTTAAACATGACTCTTAAGTTACTTTTGTCTGTCTTTATCTCAAGATTTATTTCTTTATTTCTTTTTTATCTTATAATCTGAACCTTGAAATTAGTATCATTTAGTTTTAGCAAACAAACATGTCTAATTAATTATTTAATAAATTCCACCTCTCCATTTTAGTATGTTTCAAAATATTTAACTTCATTACATTTTTTCTATATAACTTACATAACTATAAAAAGTTACTCAAATTCAAATACTGTTTTACAAAAAAGAGGGAACGATAATTATATGGCTCACTACTAAAAATTCGGCCAAAATCGACCGCGGTCAACATACCGACTTCTGTCGGTTAAAAAACCCGCCAGAAAATCGACCGAAGTCGGTCGATTTTTTAAAATATTTTATTTTTCATTTTTTAACGAGTCTGACCAACTTTGGTTAGATTTTTTTGGTGATAAAATGCGGGAAACTATTTTTGCTTCCCGAAAAATTTAATTTTCAAGAAACCTACCAACTTCAGCTTTTCATTTAAAATAAATCAAAATTAATGTTCAAAAAATTAATCGATAGGTTATTTCGGCCGGTCATTTTAAAAAACCGGCCAATTTCGGTTAGTAATTTTATTTTTTAATAAAACCGACCAACATCAGTTGGTTATTTTCGCGCAAAAATGCAATTAAAGAGTATAAATGAGTATACAGTTAAAACATACTTGCCCCTCGTATGACTAATCGAGACTGGAACATGATAGGTCAAGGTTCGACCTCGTGTTATATCGAACCATAACGTGGAGTTAGATTGTTGAGCTCGTAACTCAAATACCGATCAAGATCGAGATTGACCAAGATCGAGACCAAGCAGAATTGAGATCGAGCAAGACCGATGAGAGTTTACCTAGTCAAGTAACGGTAAGCCGAGATATCCGCGATCGAACAAGGATCACGGCGTATCAAGGTGCGACCGATTAATTAGCCAATCGTGAGATTTCTTACTGTACTTAGAGTTATAACAAAAGTAAGACTCCCCTACTATGTAAAGGTGGTCAGGTCATTTGTAAAAGATCATTACATTCAGGCAATACAAAACAATATACTACCTTCTCTTAAGCTTTCAATATTCTGTTGCTTTGTTCATATTTCAGTAAAATCTTTATTTGGTTCGAGGGTGACCTAGCTCGAGGGCTAAATTCATACGTTTCATTTGGTTTGCATTTATTTTCTCTTTACAGTCAATTTCAATATCAGTTTACATATTTTCTTATTTTGTGCCAAGTAAAATCACGTGTCCTTAAAATCACATATAAGTTCAATTGTTATCCGTTTTTAGGGTAAAATATTTGGCGCCCGCCGTGGGGCTATGGAAAATAGTGATTGCCTAGTACTAACATTCGTAACACACTATTTTACACTTGTTCTTGTGAGTATCTTTGATTCCAGGATAAACATGTCAAACTCTCAAGCATCACCCGTACACATGGACAACGATCTCGATCTCCATGACAAAACGACATCATAGCCGCCACAGGGAATGAAGTACCTCTTGTTGACCTCGATGGAGTCCCGGTCATAGACCCAATCGACGTTAGCTCCCATGTTGCCATTAATGCAAAATTTGGCTGTCGATACCGAGAGTAGCATCCGCAGAGATGTTCGATCAGCCGGTCAGGGCACACAGGACGGTGAAGAAGGGGGGATCAACCTTCAACTGATATTCGAAATGTTGCAGGCTCAACAAGCTGCAATAACACAACTCCAAAACCAGAACCATGCATCGAGCAGGATCGAGCCCGAGCCGTCCCAGGAAGTTGTTCATAGGGCCGAATTGATGTCAAGGAGATCGAACGGAAATGAATCAGAGACCGACCCCAACTATCATGAAGATGCTTGAGGAACTAATGATCACGCCCAACTATGTCTTATAAAAAGGACTAAACGGTCATTGCAAATATAATCCAGTTTACAAGTCCAGAGTCGAATCCCATAGGGAACTAAGGCTTAGCTATAGTTGTTCACTATCACCAAGAATACAAGCTTAAATAATTACTACCTTATAGTTATTAAGATTTTTATGTTTAACTAATTAAATAACAAATAAAGGTACTACGGGTTAGAGAAAAGATTAAGGAGGTCTAGAGTTATGATTTCCCCAATTGTCGGAATCCTTCCTGCTATGTCTTCTATTGTGTCGACTAAGTATTCTCTACCGATCATGAGCGCTCTGAATTCCGTAAATCTCTCCCGAGTAATTACGACAATTTACTAGACATACTCTCCCGAGTTACGCTAGCTGGATTTAAGTATGCTCACTTAGATCGCACCCAAGGTTTCATTATCCCTAATCCCACCTTTAAACCCTCGGTTATTGATTCCTCATATACTTTGGGAGTGGTGTTGTTCAACAACTACCTAAATATGCACTCTCTTCCAAGTAATACACGCTAAATCGGCACAGTCGATTGAGAGCTCTTCAACCAACCACAATATAAACGTAGTTGAACAAGTATAGTCCAACGACTCAATTATATAAAAAATAACAAGAATTTATCCCACAAAAGGTTCCATCAAAACCATAGCATTCACTTGCTTCGGCCCTTGTAATTGTTGAAGTTGTGCCTTAGCAAGTTGATTCATGGTGGTGGTAAGCTCGACAATTGTTTGCCCATGTTCTTGAAGTTCTTTGTAAAGACCATTAACACTTGGATCACCCCGAGGCACATTTTCTCTACTCTGCCATGCCGACGAAGTGTCATCCATTTCATCTAAGACCTCACATGCCTCATTGTATGGTAGCTTCATGAAGTTGCCCCCAGCCAATTGATTGACCACACACTGATTGGTGGTATTTATGCCTCGGTAGAAGGTCTGTTGTATCATGGCCTCAGTCATGTCATTGTTTGGACACTCATTTACCATGTTCCGATAGCGCTCCCAAATCTCATGCAAAGGCTCATTTGGCTCTTGCTTGAAAGACAATATTTCATCTTTAAGCGTTGCCATGTGACTAGGAGAGAAGAATTTTGCAATGAACTTGTCTGCTAGCTCATCCCATGTGGATATGGAGTGGTTGGGAAGTCACTCCAGCTAGTCTAATGCTTTTCCTCAAAGAGAGAAGGGGAATAGCCTAAGCCTTAATGCATCCTCTGAGACGTTTGTTTGCTTTCTCCCCCAGCAGGTATCAACGAACCCCTTTAAATGCTTATAAGCATTCTGATGTGGAGCTCCTGTGAAGTACCCACACTGCTCCAAGAGTGTCAGCATCACATTTGTGATTTGGAAGTTCCCCGCCCGGATTCTAGGCGGGACAATAGCACTCGCGTACCCCTCATTTGGAAGTACCCGAGGGGTAACTCTCAGAGGTGGAGGCGGGGAGGGTCTTGAATATCCTCATTAACATTGGCATGTCGGCCCCGTCTTGGAGGTGGTACTTGATTTAGTTCATCTTCTCCATAGTCAAACACCTCCTCCCCCAGAATAATATTACCCAATGGATCTGCCATTAGTACCTGAATTGATTCAAAACACACGTTAACAAAAGAAGGAAGGGAAAACACACTACACCACTATTCACGTAGATAATCAACACCGTAAAAGCTCCCCAGCAACAACGCCAAAAAGTGATCGGGTCAATGCAGCTTTTACCCGAAGGGTCGGTATCGATTTCCACAGGGAGCTATATATGTGGAATTGAGTTCCTAAGTGATCTAATGATGCGTTGTGTTCTCATTTGCACTTCTCATCAAAGGGTTTTGTGATTAAACTACGGTTTAGTCTAGTCAAGATTATAAGCTAACTAACTAATACATTTTTGGATATTTTCTCAATAGATAAAGGGACTAGGGCTGTGACTTTCTCCTAAGTGAATACTTGACGGGATCTAAAGCCTAAGGCAAAGACGTTAGTTGGGGATTGTGATATTGCCAATGCACGGAATTACTCACTCTATACCTCTCGGTAGCTTGAGTGACTTTGCCTAATTGACTTCCTCAAGTCCAATTGGGTGTCAAGATTGTGCAAGCAATAAAGGCTCAAGTTGGGTATTAATATCTCTAGGTTTAACCCTTTAATTGGGACTATCAATCTCTTGATTATATCCCAATTCCTTGTTGGACTTATTTTCCTAGACTCAAGTTCTCTTTCTCAAGAACCCAAGTCAAATAGGCACAAATTAGTGTTTGCAACCACTAATTTAACATGGAAAACACAAATCAGTCTAAATATCAGTGATGACCCAAAAGGTCATCCCCTGTATTTTTAGCTAAACCTGTGTTCCTATAAAAGCCTTCTTCTATCTCACCTCAATTTGCGTGCGCAGCTCGGGCGTGTAACCGGGAAGCCGTTATGTGAAAAACTGATTAAAACAATAAGTTTTGTTTTGAAATTTGAATAAAATTGACTTCGGTCAATATTTTTGGTAAACGGACCCATACCCATGATTTGACGGAGCTAGACCCCATATTTGACGGTCCCGGAGGGTCCGTAGGAAAATATGGGACTTGGGGGTATGCCCAGAATCGAATTCCGAGGTCCCAAGTTCGAGAAATGAATTTTTAAAGGAAATTGTTTTAAGAAAAATATAAAGGTTTTTGAAAATGAAATTATATGTGAAGTTTGGTAAGAAACGGACTTCGTTTGATGTGATTCGGATCAAAAATGCAAAAATTGAAGTTTAAGGAAGTTTTGAGAAATTTCATTGATTTTGAGGTGTAATTCGATGTTTATGATGTTATTTTGGTTATTTGATTACACGAAAAAACTCGTAGGATGTTTTTGAGGTTGTGTGCACATTTGGTTTGGAGTTACGAGGGCTCGAGTGAGTTTCAGGTAGGTTTCGAGATGTTTTTAGGCTTAAAACAGGGTTGTTTCAGGTTCAGAGAAGTGCAGATCTCTGAACCCGCCAGTGCGGTCCGCGGTCGTCTTTGTGCGGTCCGCGGAAGGGCCTTCGCGGACGCGGTCGTCTTTGCGCGGTCCGCGAAAGGGCCTTCGCGGCCGGTATCATTTTGTGTGGTCTGCGGTAGGGCCTTCGCGGCTGCGGTCCCTTTTTGTGCGGTCCGCGGTGGGGGCCCTGAGGGGGGTATATTTAAACGGGATTTTCAGTTATTTTTTATTTTTCAAAACCCTAAAAACATAAGAGGCGATTTTCCAAACAATCTTTCTTCTCCAAAACATTAGTAAGTAATTTCTAACTCATTTTCTTTACTCCTTAACTTCTTTTTACAAGATTTCATCCTAGAATCTAGGGTTTTCATGGTGGAATTGGGAATTTTTGGGTAAAACCTAAGAATATTGAAATTTGGGGATTTCGACCTCAAATTGAGGTCGGATTTCAAAAATCATTTATATATCCAGGCTCGGGGGTGAATGGATAATCGGGTTTTGGTCCGAATTTCGGGTTTGGACCGAGCGAGCCCGGGGTCGATTTTTGACTTTTTGGGAAAAACTTTAGAAAACTCATTTCCATGCATTAGAATTGATTCATTTAGCATTTATTGATATAATTAAGTAACTTGTGGCTAGATACGAGCGAGTTGGTGGTGGAATCAAGAGGTAAAGCGGTAGTTGAGGCTTGAATTGTGCTCGTGGCATCGAGGTAAGTGTTTGGCCTAACCTTAGCTTGAGGGAATAGGTGTTGAGTCATATGTGCTACGTGTTTATTCCATGTTCAATGTATAGGTGAGGTGACGAGTACCTATGCATTGTTGTCAAGCATGCACGTGAGTCGGTTTGTATGATATATGTATTTTTCTTCAATATTCACTGTGTTATGAAGTAAATTTCATTTAGGAGGTTATTCAATTGATGGAAGTACTTGGTTGTGAACACTGTTGATTAGTTGTTCGGTTGAGGATTATTTTGTTCAATTATACACTTGAGCGAGATTGGTTATAGCTGTGTCCCTTGCCAGGACGGTAATTATTTCTATTGTTGTTCCCTTGCCGGGATGTTGTGATTATGATACATGTTGTTGATTTTTCTTGCCAAACTGTTCTTCTTGATATTGTTTGGGTGAGGAGGAATGTAAAGCACGTATGGTGATCCCGTGTATTTATTTATTGCATTGTGAGGAAGAGTGTAAAGCACGAAGGGTGATGCCGTGTATTTATTTATTGCATTGTGAGGATGAGAGTGTAAAAGCACGAAGGGTGATGTCGTGCCATGATATGATATTAAAAGCATGAAGGATAATGTCGTGCCGTTTCTATTTATTTACTGCTTTGGTGAGGATGAGAGTAAAAGCACGAAGGGTGATGTCGTGCACTTGTTTTGGTGAGGATGACAGTAAAAGCACGAAGGGTGATGTCGTGCACTTGTTTTGGTAAGGATGAGAGTAAAGCACGAAGGGTGATGTCGTGCACTTATTTGTTCTATGTTGTTATTTTGATATTTAGACGGTTGCCTTGTTCTGTTATTCAGTAATTGCTTTCCCCTTTGTCCCCAGCATGTTTTCCCCATTTTGTGCACTTAACTGTTTACTTCTTGTCGTTATTCTTTTGTATATCATTAAACTGCACAGGTGATATTATTGGTCGTTTCCTAGCCTCGTCACTACTTCACCGAGGTCAGGCTCGGCACTTACTTAGTACATGGAGTCGGTTGTACTGATGCTACACCTGCACTTCTTTATGTTGTGTAGATTACGGTACAGGACCCAGTGGACACTGATCGAGGGAGTATCCTTCAGTCCACCGGAGACACTGAGGTAGACCAGCAGGCGTCCGCAGGCCTTGGCGTCCCCTTCCTTATTCCAGTTCATTTCTGATTTTTGTACTTCAGAAACATATGTATTTACTTCTTTCATACTATTTTGTGTACTATTCTTAGACGGTCAGTGAGTTGTGACTTCAAAGATCCGGGTTGGCTAGCTTAAAATATTTTGTTAAGTTTGTGGATTTAGCTATGTAAACCCTTACTCTGTTCTTATTTTATGCTGTTAATTATGGAAAGGTAATTTTAACCTGTTGTCATTTAATAGTAAAAGTTTTTAATAGGTATGATTAAACGCGTTGGCTTTTTTAGCGGGTTCAACGTTAGACGCCATCATGATCCCGATGGTGGGAGTTTCGGGTCGTGACAATTTGGTATCAGAACTCTAGGTTGCTTAAGTCTCACAATTCACGAACAAACTTGGTAGAGTCTGAGGGATCGGTACGGAGACGTCTGCACTTATCCCCCAAAGGCTGAAAAGTTAGGAATAACCTCACATCTCTTCTTCTCTGTTGTGGGATTTGAATTCTAAATTCTAATTAAAATTCTATTCCATTCTCTGGCAGATGGCGAGAACGCATGCTTCCTCATCCACCGATCAGCAGCCCAATCCTCCAGTTGCAGCTCCTACGAGGGGCTGAGGACGAGGCCGAGGCCGTGCTTGAGGCCAAGGCAGGGGCAGGGCTCAGCCCAGAGCAACCCTAGTAGGGGACCCACAGGTATATTTGCCGCTAAGGTTCCTGCTCAGACGGTTCCACTTGGACCAGCTCAGGTCCCAGAGGGGTTCATTGCCACCTCGGTACTTCAGGATGCTCTGGTCCGCTTAGTAGGCCTTATGGAGAGCATGGCCCAGGCCGGTCTACTTCCTACTGCACCAACCGTCTCTCAGGCTGGGGGAGGGGCCCAGACTCCTGCTACCCGCACATCAGAGCAGTTAGCTTCGCAGTTCCAGACTCCAGCATCTCACACAGCTGGAGTAGCTTAGCCGGGTATTGTGGCACAGGCAGTTGAGGGAGTAGCTATGTCTGCCGATGCTTTGTGAGATTAGATCGGTTCACAAAGTTGTTTCCTACTACTTTCACTGGTGCACCATCAGAGGACCCCCAGGATTTCTTAGACAGTTTCTATGAGGTTCTTCGGAACATGGGGATCGTGGAGACCAATGGGGTTGATTTTGCTACTTTCCGTCTTTCTAGTCCCGTCAAGACTTGGTAGAGGGATTATTGCTTTACCAGGCCAGCTGGATCTTCGTCTTTGTCTTGGGCTCAGTTCTCTGAGCTGTTCTTGGAGAAGTTTCTACCTGTTACCTAGAGAGAGGATCTTCGGAGGTAGTTTGAGCGTCTCTAACAGGGCTCTATGAAAGTTACACAGTACGAGACCAGGTTTATCACCTTGGCCAGACATGTTATCATGATACTCCCCACTAATCGAGAGAGAGTGGGGAGGTTTATTGAGGGGCTAGCTCAGCCCCGATGCTATGCTATTCCTGCCAGACCTGAGGCTGAGGCCTCTGATGTAGTCATTACAGGTATGGTTTCAGTTTGCAACAGAGATGCTTTGGTTTTATTTGATCTGGGGTCTACATTTTCCTACGTGTCCTCATATTTTTCTCCTTATCTGATTATGCCCCGTGATTCCTTGAAACTCTTGTATATGTGTCTACACCGGTGGGTGATTCTATTATGGTAGATTGAGTCTACCATTCCTGCTTAGTGGTTATTGGTGATCTGGAGACTCATGTAGATCTTTTACTTCTTGATGTGGTCGATTTCGATGTCATTTTGGGGATGGATTGGTTATCTCCCTATCATGCTATTCTGGACTGTCGTGCCAAGACTGTGATTTTGGCCTTACCGGGAGCACCTCGATTGGAGTGGAGGGGGACTCTTGGTTATTCTTCGGGTAGTGTTATTTCATATATGAAGGCTCGACGCATGGTCGAGAAGGGTTGTTTGGACTATTTGGCTTATGTTCGTGATTCTAGTGTCGAAGTTCCTCCTATGGGGCCCATTGTTCGTGAGTTTCCAGAGGTATTCTCTTCTGACCTCCCGGGTATGCCACGCGACAGGGATATTTACTTTTGCATTGATTTGGCTCCGGGCACTCAACCTATTTCTACCCTGCAATATCGTATGGCCCCGCCAGAGTTAAAGGAGTTGAAGGATCAGTTGCTGGATTTGCTAACCAAAGGCTTTATTAGGCCTAGTGTTTCTCCTTGGGGTGCGCCAGTGTTGTTTGTTAAGAAGAAAGATGGAACAATGAGAATGTGCATTGATTACTAGCAATTGAACAAGGTTACTATCAAGAATAAGTATCCCTTGCCGAGGATTGATGATTTATTCGACTAGCTTCAGGGTGCCACAGTGTTTTCCAAGATTGACTTGAGATCTGGCTACCATCAGTTAAGGATTAGGGCATCTAATGTCCCCAAGACAGCCTTTCGCACTCGGTATGGGCATTATGAGTTCTTGGTGATGTCCTTTGGGTTGACAAATGCCCCAGCCGCTTTTATGGATTTGATGAACCGAGTGTTCAGACCCTATTTAGATTCATTTGTTATAGTCTTCATTGGTGATATTTTGATTTACTCCCCCAGCCGAGAGGAGCATGAGCAGCACCTTCGAGTCGTCCTCCAGACTCTGAAGGACGGTTAGCTGTATGCCAAATTTTCGAAGTGTGAGTTTTGGTTGAGTTTGGTTGCATTTCTAGGCCATGTCTTGTCGGCAGAGGGTATTCAGGTGGATCCCAAAAAGATTTGAGCAGTCAGAGATTGTCCTAGACCCACCTCAGCTACAGAGATTCGGAGTTTCTTGGGCTTAGCAGGTTATTATCGTCGGATTGTGGAGGGCTTTTCATCTATTGCAGCCCCGATGACCAAGTTGACTCAGAAGGGTGCCCAGTTCAGATGGTCAGATGAGTGTGAGGCGAGCTTTCAGAAGCTCAAGACAGCCTTGACCACGGCACCGGTGTTAGTTTTGCCCACAGGTTCAGGGTCATATACCGTGTATTGTTATGCTTCACGGGTGGGACTTAGTGCAGTGTTGATGCATGATGGCAAGGTTATAGATTATGCTTCACGTCAGTTGAATATTCATGAGAAGAACTATCCAATTCATGATTTAGAGATAGCATCCATTGTCCATGCATTGAAGATTTGGAGGCATTATCTGTATGGGGTGTCATGTGAGGTGTTCACAAATCATAAGAGTTTGCAGTATCTGTTCAAGCAGAAAGAGTTGAACATGAGGTAGAGAAGATGGTTAGAGTTGTTGAAAGACTATGACATTACCATCTTATATCAACCGAGTAAGTCCAATGTGGTGGCCGATGCTTTGAGTCGGAAGTCATTCAGCATGGGTAGTCTTGCTTATATACCGGCCGGGGAGCGACCGCTTGCTTTAGATGTTCAGGCTTTAGCCAATCGATTCATGAGATTGGATATTTCTGAGGCTGGTAGTGTTTTAGCTTATATTGTGGCCCGTTCTTCATTGTTTGATCGTATTCGAGACCGACAGTATGATGATCTTCATTTATGTGTTCTTAGAGATACGGTCTGGCACGGAGGTACCAAGCAGGTTACAGTTGATGATGATGGAGTCTTGAGGATGCAGGGACGTATTTGTGTGCCCGATGTTGATGGTATTCGTGAGTTGATATTACAGTAGGCCCATAGTTCCCGGTATTCCATTTATCCGGGTGCCGCAAAGATGTACCAGGATTTGCGGCAGCATTATTGGTGGCGGAGGATGAAGAAAGATATTGCGGCATATGTAGCTCGATGCTTGAACTGTCAGCAGGTTAAGTACGAACACTAGAGACCCGGTGGTTTGATGCAGCAGATTGAGCTTCCAGAGTGGAAGTGGGAGCGTATTACCATGGATTTCGTAGTTGGGCTCCCACAGACTCAGAGAATGTTTGATGCGGTGTGGGTCATTATGGATAGGCTTACCAAGTCAGGACACTTCATTCCTGTATCAGTTTTGTATTCTTCGGAGAAGTTGGCAAAGATCTACATCAGATAGATTGTTCGTCTGCATGGTGTTCCCGTGTCTATTATTTCTGACTGAGGTACTCAGTTTACCTCCCATTTCTGGAGAGTATTTCAGCGTGATTTGGGCACACGGGTTGAGTTGAGCACAACTTTTCATCCTCAGACGGACGGGCAGTCCGAGCGCACTATTCAGATCTTGGAGGATATGTTGCGAGCATGTGTCATTGAGTTTGGAGGTTCATGGGACCAATTTTTGCCTTTAGCTGAGTTTGCCTACAACAACAGCTATCAGTAGAGCATTCAGATGGCTCCTTATGAGGCGTTGTATGGTAGGCGGTGTCGGTCGCCAGTTGGGTGGTTTGAGCCGGGAGAGGCCAGATTGTTGGGTTCAGAGTTAGTTCAAGATGCCTTGGACAAGGTGAAGATCATTCAGGATAGACTTCGTACAGCTCAGTTCAGGCAGAAGAGTTATGTAGACCGTAGCGTTCGTGATTTGGCATTCATGGTTGGTGACCGGGTATTGCTTCGGGTGTCGCCCATGAAGGGCGTGATGAGGTTCGGAATGAAGGAAAAGTTGAGCCCTAGCTACATTGGTCCATTTGAGATTCTTGATAAGGTAGGAAAGGTGGCCTACAGACTTGCTTTACCACCGAGTTTATCAGCCGTGAATCCGGTGTTTCATGTATCTATGCTTCAGAAGTATATTGTCGATCCCTCTCATGTACTTGACTTCAGCAGTGTCTAGTTGGACAAGGATTTGACTTATGAGGAGGAGCCGGTAGCCATATTAGGCCGGCAGGATCGTCAGCTGAGATCGAAGAGTTATCCTTTGGTTCGTGTTCAGTGGAGAGGTCAGCCTGTCGAGGCACCTACTTGGGAGTCCGAGTCCGATATGCGGAGCCGATATCCCCATCTTTTCTTAGATTCATGTACCTTTCTATATCCGTTCAAGGACGAACGTTTGTTTTAGAGGTGGAGATTGTGATGACCCAAAAGATCATCTCGTGTATTTCTAGCTAAACCTGTGTTGCGAAGCCATTAAAGCCTCCTTCTATATCACCTCGATTTGCGTGCGCAACTCGAGCGTGTAGCCGGGAAGCCGTTATGTGAAAAACTGATAAAAACAATAAGTTTTGTTTTGAAATTTGAATAAAGTTGACTTCGGTCAACATATTTGGTAAACAGACTCAGACCCGTGATTTGACGGTCCCAGAAGGTCCGTAGGAAAATATGGGACTTGGGGGTATGCCCCGAATCGAATTCCGAGGTCCCAAGTCCGAGAAATGAATTTTTAAAGGAAATTATTTTCAGAAAAATATAAAGGTTTTTGAAAATAAAATTATATGTGAACCCCGGGTTATCGAGCCCGTATTATGGTTCCGATGTAATATATTTGTTATGTATGTGAAGTTTGGTAAGAAACGGACTTCGTTTGATGTGATTCGGATAAAAAATGCAAAAATTGAAGTTTAACGAAGTTTTGAGAAATTTCATTGATTTTGAGGTTTAATTCGATGTTTATGATGTTATTTTGGTTATTTGATTACACGAATAAATCCGTAGGATGTTTTTGAGGTTGTGTGCACATTTGGTTTGGAGTTCCGAGGGCTCGGGTGAGTTTCGGGTAGGGCCCGGGATGTTTTTAGGCTTAAAACAGGGTTGTTGCAGGTTCAGAGAAGTGCAGATCTCTGAACCTGCCAGTGCGGTCCGCGGAAGGGCCTTCGCGGCCGCGGTCATCTTTGCGCGGTCCGCGGAAGGGCCTTTGCGGCCGCGGTCGTTTTGTGCGGTCCGCGGCATGGCCTTCGCGACCGCAGTCCTCATTTGTGCGGTCCGCGGTGGGCCCCTGAGAGGGGTATATTTAAACGGGATTTTCAGTTACTTTTTCATTTTTCAAAACCCTAAAAACATAAGAGGCGATTTTCCAAATACTCTTTCTTCTCCAAAACATTAGTAAGTAATTTCTAACTCATTTTCTTTACTCCTTAAATTCTTTTTACAAGATTTCATCCTAGAATCTGGGGTTTTCATGGTGGAATTGGGAAATTTTGGGTAAAACCTAAGAATATTTAAATTTGGGGATTTAGACCTCAAATTGAGGTTGGATTCCAAAACCATTTACATATCCGGGCTTGGGGGTTAATGGGTAATCGGGTTTTGGTCCGAATTTTGGGTTTGGACCGAGCGGGCCCGGGGTCGATTTTTGACTTTTTTGGGAGAACTTTAGAAAACTCATTTCCATGCATTAGAATTGATTCATTTAGCATTTATTGGTATAATTAAGTAACTTGTGTCTAGATACGAGCGAGTTGGTGGTGGAATCAAGAGGTAAAGCGGTAGTTGAGGCTTGAATTGTGTTCGTGGCATCGAGGTAAGTGTTTGGCCTAACCTTAGCTTGAGGTAATAGGTGTTGAGTCATATGTGCTACGTGTTTATTCCATGTTCAATGTATATGTGAGGTGACGTGTAACTATGCATTGTTTTCAAGCATGCCCGTGAGTCGGTTTGTATGATATATGTGTTTTTCTTCAATATTCACTGTGTTATGAAGTAAATTTCATTTTGGAGGTTATTCAATTGATGGAAGTACTTGGTTGTGAACACTGTTGATTAATTGTTCGGTTGAGGATTATTTTGTTCATTTATACACTTGAGCGAGATTGGTTATAGTTGTGTCCCTTGCCGGGACGGTAATTATTTCTATTGTTGTTCCCTTGCCGGGATGTTGTGATTATGATACATGTTGTTGATTTTCCTTGCCAAACTGTTGTTCTTGATATTGTTTGGGTGAGGAAGAGTGTAAAGCACAAAGGGTGATGTCGTGTATTTATTTATTGCATTGTGAGGAAGAGTGTAAAGCACGAAGGGTGATGACGTGTATTTATTTATTGCATTGTGAGGATGAGAGTGTAAAAGCACGAAGGGTGATGTCGTGCCATGATATGATATTAAAATCATGAAGGATAATGCCGTGCCGTTTCTATTTATTTACTGTTTTGGTGAGGATGAGAGTAAAAGCACGAAGGGTGATGTCGTGCACTTGTTTTGGTGAGGATGATAGTAAGAGCACGAAGGGTGATGTCGTGCACTTGTTATTGTGAGGATGAGAGTAAAGCACGAAGGGTGATGCCGTGCACTTATTTGTTCTATGTTGTTATTTTGATATTTAGACTGTTGCCTTGTTCTGTTATTCAGTAATTGCTTTCCCCTTTGTCCCCAACATGTTTTTCCCGTTTTGTGCACTTAACTGTTTACTTCCTGTCGTTATTCTTTTGTATATCATTAAACTGCACAGGTGAGATTATTAGTCGTGTCCTAGACTCGTCACTACTTCGCCGAGGTTAGGCTCAGCAGTTACTCAGTACATGGGGTCGGTTGTACTGATGCTACACTTGCACTTCTTTATGTTGTGCAGATTACGGTACCGGACCCAGTGGACACTGATCGAGGGAGTATCCTTCAGTCCATCGGAGACACTGAGGTAGACCTGCAGGCGTCCGCAGGCCTTGGCGTCCCCTTCCTTATTCCAGTTCATTTCTGATTTTTGTACTTCAGAAACATATGTATTTACTTCTTTCATACTATTTTGTGTACTATTCTTAGACGGTCAGTGAGTTGTGACTCCAAAGATCCGGGTTGGCTAGCTTAAAATATTTGTTAAGTTTGTGGATTTAGCTATGTAAACCCTTACTCTGTTCTTATTTTATGATGTTAATTATGGAAAGGTGATTTTAACCTGTTGTCATTTAATAGTAAAAGTTTTTAATAGGTATGATTAAACGCATTGGCTTGTCTAGCGGGTTCAACGTTAGACGCCATCACGATCCCGATGGTGGGAGTTTCGGGTCGTGACAAGTTTGTATCAGAGCTCTAGGTTGCTTCGGTCTCACAATTCACGGACAAACTTGGTAGAGTCTGAGGGATCGGTACGGAGACGTCTGCACTCATCCCCCAAAGGCTGCAAAGTTAGGAATAACCTCACATCTCTTCTTCTCTTTCGTGCGATTTGAATTCTAAATTCTAATTGAAACTCTATTCCATTCTCTCGCAGATGGCAAGAACGCATGCTTCCTCATCCACCGATCAACAGCCCGATCCTCCAGTTGTAGCTCCTACGAGGGGCCAAGGACGAGGCCGAGGTCGTGCTAGAGGCCGAGGCAGGGGCAGGGCTCAGCCCAGAGCAGCCCCAGTAGGGGACCCACAGGTAGATTTTGCCGGTGAGGTTATTGCTCAGACGGTTCCACTTGGACCAGCTCAGGTCCCAGAGGGGTTCATTGCCACCTCGGTACTTCAGGACGCTCTGGTCCACTTAGTAGGCCTTATGGAGAGCATGGCCCAGGCCGGTCTACTTCCTACTGCACCAGCCGTCTCTCAGGCTGGGGGAGGGGCCCAGACTTCTGCTACCCGCACACCAGAGCAGTTAGCTTCGTAGTTCCAGACTCCAGCACCTCACACAGCTGGAGTAGCTTAGCCGGGTATTGTGGCACAGGCAGTTGAAGGAGCATCTATGTCTGCCGATGCTTTGTGGAGATTAGATCGGTTCACAAAGTTGTTTCCTACTACTTTCACTGGTGCACCATCAGAGGACCCCCAGGATTTCTTAGACAGTTTCTATGAGGGTCTTCGGAACATGGGGATCGTGGAGACCAATGGGGTTGATTTTGCTACTTTCCGTCTTTCTGGTCCCGCCAAGACTTGGTGGAGGGATTATTGCTTGACCAAGCCAGCTGGATCTTCGTCTTTGTCTTGGGCTCAGTTCTCCGAGTTGTTCTTTGAGAAATTTCTACCTGTTACCCAGAGAGAGGATCTTCGGAGGTAGTTTGAGCATCTCCAACAGGGCTCTATGAAAGTTACACAGTACAAGACCAGGTTTATCACCTTAGCCAGACATGTTATCATGATACTCCCCACTGATCGAGAGAGAGTGAGGAGGTTTATTGAGGGGCTAGCTTAGTCGATTAGACTTCAGATGGCCAAAGAGACAGGTACTGATATTTCATTTAAGGAGGCGACCAATGTGGCCAGGCGTATTGAGATGGTATTATCATAAGGCAGTGGTCAGGGATTTGACAAGAGGCCTCGTCATTTCGGCTGATTCAGTGGTGCCTCATCTGGAGGCAGAGATTCTTTGGCAGAGGTCATCCTCCCAGACCGTTCCAGTCAGCCCTTCAGGTCTCCCGTAGTGCACCGCCAGCTCCTACCAGTGCACCGCTGCTCCATATCTTTCAAGGCGGTTATTCTGGTCGGCAGGGACAGTTTTAGGACCAACAGTCTCAGCAACAGAGATCTTGCTACTCTTTTGGTGTTCCAGGGCACATTGCTAGATATTTCCCCCGAGCTTCCAGTAGTTCTCAGCATCAGGGTTCCCATGCTATGATTCCCGCACCAGGTGCACCCCCACCCCCTCAGCCAGATAGGGGTGGAGGTCGAGGTGCCAGAGGTGGAGGTCAGACAGTTAGAGGTGGAGGACAGGCTATGAGAGGTAGAGGTCAGCCCGCAGTAGGTCGACCCAGAGATGTTCAAGTTAGAGAGGCTCCGCCTCGATGCTATGCTATTCCTGCCAGACCTGAGGCTGAGGCCTCTGATGCAGTCATTACAGGTATGGTTTCAGTTTGCAACAGAGATGCTTCGGTTTTATTTGATCTGGGGTCTACATTTTCCTACATGTCCTCATATTTTGCTCCTTATCTGATTATGCCCCGTGATTCCTTGAGTACTCTTGTATATGTGTCTACACCGGTACAGGTCCAACGTAATATATTTGTTATGTATGTGAAGTTTGGTAAGAAACGGACTTCGTTTGATGTGATTCGGATCACAAATGCAAAAATTGAAGTTTAAGGAGGTTTTAAGAAATTTCATTGATTTTGAGGTTTAATTCGATGTTTATGATGTTATTTTGGTGATTTGATTATACGAATAAGTCCGTAGGATATTTTTGAGGTTGTGTGCATATTTGGTTTGGAGTTCTGAGGGCTCGGGTGAGTTTCGGGTTGGTCCCGGAATGTTTTTAGGCGTAAAACAGAGTTGTTGCAGGTTCAGAGAAGTGCATATCTCTGAACCCGCCAGTGCGGTCCGCGGTCGTCTTTGTGCGGTCCGCGGAAGGGCCTTTGTCTTTGCATTGTCCGCGGAAGGGCCTTCGCGGCCGCGGTCGTTTTGTGTGGTCCACGGTAGGGCCTTCGCAGCCGCGGTCCCCTTTTGTGCGGTACACGATGGGGCCTTGAGGGGGGTATATTTAAACGGGATTTTCAGTTATTTTTCATTTTTCAAAACCCTAAAAACATAAGAAGCGATTTTCCAAATACTCTTTCTTTTCCAAAACATTAGTAAGTAATTTATAACTCATTTTCTTTACTCCTTAATTTCTTTTTACAAGATTTCATCCTAGAATCTAGGGTTTTCATGGTGGAATCGGGAATTTTTGGGTAAAACCTAAGAATATTGAAATTTGGGGATTTAGACCTCAAATTGAGGTCGGATTCCAAAATTATTTATATATCCGGGCTCGGGGGTGAATGGGTAATCGGGTTTTGGTCCGAATTTCGGGTTTGGACCGAGCGGGCCCGAGGTCGATTTTTGACTTTTTGGGAAAAACTTTAGAAAACTCATTTCCATGCATTAGAATTGATTCATTTAGCATTTATTGATATAATTAAGTAACTTGTGGCTAGATACGAGCGAGTTGGTGGTGGAATCAAGAGGTAAAGCGGTAGTTGTGGCTAGATATGCACTACCCATAAACTTCTAAGCCTTAAATCAAAAGACCCATCAAATACCCACACTAGGGTTGAGACACAACCGTAGCTAATGGGTCTAGCTACTCATAATAATGAAAGAAAACAAAAAAATAGATGAAGAATAACTCATAATATTTAATTACAAGCTAATAATTGAAGATTCAATGATAAACCAACTATAAAATTACTCAAAATAGTCTAATACAGTCTTTCACGAGCTCTTCTCGAAGTTAGAGTCTCCAAAAACTTCTGTAAAAATGGGAAAAGAAAGTATTTATACTAGGCCAAATTTTTTGGACAAAAATACCCCTGCGGGGGAGTACCGCAGACCACAAGAAATGGAGGGTGGTCGCGATGAGGCTTTTTGGCTTCAAACTTCTGTGCTCTGAACTTGGCCACCGCGGGCCTCATAAAACGCATCGCGGCCGCGGTGGCTACTACTGCGGTCCGCACAAAAAGGACTGTGGACCGCATTGGCCTTAAGCTCCAAATTTCCAACTCTCTGAACCTGATCTTTGCAGACCGCACAAACTTGATTGCGGCCGCGGTGAGGCCATTGCGTTCCGCACATAATGCTTTCCGGCCGCAGTGCTTGAGTTTCCAAAATATGCCTCTCTGAATCTCCTCACTGCGGACCGCACTAAATGGGATACGGCCGCAGTGGATCTGCTGTACTATGCTTGGACTTGTTCTTAGTACTTGTGAATGTTTCACTCCTTTTTGAGCTGGTTTTGAGTAATTGTCACCTTTTTGACCAAACCCTGCAAACAAGTACAACATGTAAGCCTTTGGGACTATTTTGTATACATTTTTAATCAAAACTCAAGATAGAAGGAGTGTAAAATGAACTATAATCCTTAGTTATCAAACTCCCCCAAACTTAAGCTTTTGCTTGTCCTCAAGCAAACAAAATAAGCCCCACCTCTTAAGAGTAAATCCAAGAAAATTCAGCTGCCCTAAAATGACCTCTTCTAGCATCAATTGGGACTAACAATTGCTCTCAATTCAAATGAATTATTAACAACATTCGATTTTCTAAGCACCATGGATTTAGTGCGACACAAGAGCATCAAGAGTTGACTCAATCCATCAAAGTAACTCTTTCTACTACTTTGGTCATTGTGGAACCCAAACTCATACTCCTCAACTCTCTCTAAGCAAACCTCACTTTTAGATTGTAGCATTCATAATGAGGATAATGGAAACACGCTCATCTTTCTCAAAGAATGGTCTCAAGTCCGGCTCTAAGTACCATAAGCTTGCCCCTTATGCGAGTCACCAATAATGTAAGGTTCATTCAACTCAACATCATATAGGGATTTTGTGGAGATATAGTAAAGGCTTTTGGTTCAAAGTAGGAAATATTTGATCTAGGTAGGTTTCATCTTCCCTTAAGCACTTCATTGCTTCATTTTGGCATACGTTCTCTTGACTTTTTGAGTCATTAAGTTCTTTCTTGAGAGGTTAGAGAGACACGGTGTCACTCTTTCTTGTTCATTTCAAACCTTTTTATTCTTTCTAAACATTCCACGCCTTTCATCTCTTTTCTTTTATTAATTCCCTTTATTTCTTCTAAATTGTTCATTCTTTTTGACTTTTTGATTTTTCTTTCTTTTTCATTGCCTTTCCTTTTCTTCATTTTGTACCTTTTTCCACTTTGTTTCAGTCCTTGTCTCTCCCCCAAACTTATGATTTTGCCTTGTGCTAAGGAAAGATAGTGTGCCAAGAGAGGGTCAGAATGGGTAAAGGCTTGTATCGTGGTTTTTGAAAGAAAAAGGTCTAAGGCTCAAAAGGGTTGACTAGGGATATTATCATTGGTAGGCTATGGAAGTTTTCAAGACATCATGTGGATCAAGGAGAGCCTATAATCACATCTCAAGTCAAACTACACTTAGGATTTCTCCTAGACAAATATTCAGAGCAAGTTCTAGACTAATGGATCGGGACTTGGACTTGCAATTCAAATTCTCACCACACACGCTATGGGATTGCTAAAGAAACAGAATCGGGAGCCCACAACGACCTTAGCTAAGATTTTAGCAACAGTCCCAAAAAACCACTTGATGATTGTCGGCCAACACAAGAGTCTCAAGGTCACAACTTTCACCATCCTACACACAACAATTTGTGTTTGACCATAGGATCAAAGGCAAATGTGTTAGTCCCAAGTGAAGCTTTGCCTGGGGCACCATTACTCACTAGCTACTATTTACACAAAAAGCAAAAAGAAAACAGACTCAAACCCTTAAGAAGTTTGTCATGCCATCCATCACCGGGAAGAGCCACCCGGTTCACACAAATTTCACCTTTGAAAAGAACCGTGGCATTAAGTAAACCAAAGGCTTATTGCACGCAAAAATTCAAAACAAGAAGCTACGAAAATAAAATAAGAAGCTATGCAAGGAAAAATGCGAAAAGTAGAATAAATATATACAAAAGGGGATTTAGTCGAATATACATAAGGAGGAATGAATATATACATCACAAGGTAACTTTATATACAGACCAGAGTTGCAAAATACGAAAAGTAAACTAGAATGGTAAAATTATGTACATGCCAAAAGTAAAATAAAGCATAATAAAACGGAAATAGTGTCATATATACAATCATTCAAATAGGGCTACCCCCTCAAATGAGAGCTAGCATTTTCCTCAATGCTAACTAACAAAAAATAGCTCAAAATAAAAGAGAGAGTAAAAAGAAACTCCCTATTGGCCCTCCGTCTGCATAGGCTCATGAATCTAGGTCCCTGGGTCTGTGGACTGCTCGAGAACTTGTGGCTGGCTCCCGGTAACCTGTGTCTCCACTGGGACCTGTATCTCCACTAGGTCCTGGGCCTGTACTGGCATCGGGGTCTGACTAGAGGAACCTCCCTACGGGTCCTCCAACTGTATAACAACATCAACAGTACGGGGAATCACCCTCTTCCTTTTTGCTGGCCACTCTATCTCCTGTTCCGGCTCAGGATGGTCTGCTGGGGCGGGTCATGCAATAAAAGCTCCAAAGGCAAGTGATCCGCCTTCATCTTTTCTACCTCCACCCTCAACTTCTTCACCGACTCCTTGGAAGCACTAGTCTTTATCATTTTCTTTGACTCCTTAGAAAGCTCCTTCAATGCATTGCCATGAGAAGTAACAACATACATGATCAACTGCTGGTTCTCTAGGAGCTTCTTCTAGTTGTCCAAAAGGTCCTTGAGAGTGTCCTCCACTGACTGTGGGACCTGTGGCTGAGGAGGTGCAGACTGGGCTACCACCGATGTAGAGAGTATAAATAGCTTAGAAGTGGCTGCCTGCATCCAGTTATTGATACTGGCAAGGGTCTGGCTCAAACGGTGGGCAGTCAGAGGGTATGCTGTAGATGTAGGAATATCTGGGGCTGTAGAAGTGGAGGGTCCTGGAGCCATGCCTGGGGTGGCTGGATGAGACTGAGTAGGAGGCACTACTACTACTACTGGCTCTTCAGACTGGCCAGTAGAAATAGTGGATTTTCCCTTGCCTTTAGGGTTGTCATCACCCTGTAGGCTATACCAGGAAAAGGGTGCCTTCAGCTTTGTCTTCGCATCAAATTTCTTTTTCTCTACCCCTTGATCCTCGAAGTACATGGTCAGGAAATTTTGAAAGGGGTAGGATCTATCACCTTCTTTCACCACCCGTGTAATCACCCTGGACATCACATTCCCGATGTTGATCGGGTACCCCTCCATGATCGATGCCACCAATATAGCCTGGGAGATAGGAAGAGAGTTTTCGTGAGTGGTGGAGTCTAGCCTACTGCACAAATGTCTCCCACCCTTTTGCTTCGAAGTTCAGGGTTCTCCTCAGAATTTTTACTCCCGATGTCAACCATTCTGGTATGGTACCTAGGATTGCCAAGTGCTCTGCTAACCACGTACGGGCATTCTCTCCCAAAGCCAGCTTCTCTAAGTACAGTGTCTCATCCACCTCCGAGAAGTCCGGGTAATCATTGATCGTTTTTCCATCAAACATGATTGTCAAATTTTGCACCTTAGTCACTTTAGTGTCCTTTTTTTATGTGGGCATTATTGGTGTAGAACTCTTTGACTAAGTGCTCATTGGCCTCCACCACTTGTAATGAGAAATAGTTCCAGCCAACTCTCTCTCTCTCTGAACTGCCTCAGCACATTGGGGTTGTGAGGCAAGAGGTCCTTTGTAATGATTTTCCGCTCTGGTATAAACTTCCTCTCAGACCACCATTCTCTAAACTTGTGGAAGGCCACTTCACTTACAAATCTATCTTTACATGCTTCTGGTTTCCTGGTTCTCTCTACCCCTCCTACTTGGGGCTCACCCCCTCCTTCTTCTTCTGCGGAATGCTCACCGGATAGTGAACCTGTAGGTGAGGTAGAATAGTCATTGTCATTGCCCGCAGCTGAGCCCTCAGACGACTCAGAAGACCTTTGTGATGATGCTTGGGCAGTAGGGGATCCCGAAGGTGTATCTCTCAATCTTTTTCTCTTTGGCCAGTCAGGAACAAACTCTGGCACGGATTCTGAGTCAGATGCCTCCAGGGAGGGCACATACTCACTTCCCGAATGAGAAACAACTCTATCAATAACTTTAATTGTCTTCCTGGTTTCTTTGATATTTTTCCGGACTTGGGGAGTTAGTTTGATCGTGCCTTTTCCTCTATCCCGGGAGGACTCTCCTTTTCCCTGTTGTTTTCTACCACCGCCTCGTGATTGAACCATTTTCTGCAAGTGGAGTTCAGTTTAAGTGTGTTAGTATCACAATATTAGATGAATCAGTCAAGAATAAGATTTCAAGCAGTTGAAGGCAGGATTGCAAAATAGCAGACTGCAGACTGCACAAAATGAAGTGCGGCCGCAAAGAAGGTACCGTGGACCGCACAAAATGCATCGCGGTCCGCACTGAGGTGGGGTTCAGAATACCCACTCTCTAATTAAGTCCATCGTGGACCGCACAAAATGAAGTGCGGCCGCAAAAAAGCTACTGCGGACTGCATAAAATGCACCGCGGTCCGCACTGAGGTGGGGTTCAAACTACCCACTCTCTGGTTAAGGCCACCGCGGACCGCACAAAATGGTGTTGCGGTCCGCACTAAGGCATCGCGGTCGCGGTCCTTAAGACCTTTCTGAAGTTAAACCATCGCGGTCCGCACAAAATGGTATTGCGGACCACGGCGAGCAATGAACAGTAACACTAACCTAGGGTTTCAAAAAAATCGTCCCAATTTGAGCCTAAACTCACATATTATTGATCCCCTAGGTGTTTAATCAGTGTTTTAAACTAATTAATCCTAATTTAACCAATATTAAGCAAACCTTATGCATTGATTGAAAGAAAAGGGAAGAAAAAGAAGAAAAACAACTATTTAAAAAAAAAACAAAGTTAAACAACTAAGAAAACAAAATTAAAATTACCAGATGTGAGATGCAGTGTAGGTGAAAGAGATTTAGCAGGTGAAGTCAAGCAGTAGGAGTGATGAACAGTGTTTTTGTCTATTAAGTGTGCAAAGAGCGAAAAGTGTAAAATGAAGGCCTCAGGCCCTATTTATAGAAAAATAACCTGGGACCCACTTCACCTACCCCAGCGCGGACCGCACAAAATGGCACCGCAGTCCGCGGTACCAAAATCATGAAGCACTGGGGAGATGTCCACTGCGGACTGCAAGAAATGCAATGTGGCCGCAGTGATCCACCGCAGACCGCACAAATTGCATTGCGGCCGCGGTGACAAACTTCAGAGAGCCCCTTTTCACTGTTAAATCACTCTACAGACCGCATTGGAATGTTGCCCCCGCACTAAGGCCTTTGCGGACGCAGTGCAAACTTCAGAGAGTGCATTTTGTTTTTTCAACTTAGTCCTGCACTGCATCAAAACAATCCTACAATATCCCACAACCAGTTAGTCAAAAAGCAAACCCTATACTACAAAGCAAATCAAAGAAATACACATGGGTTGCCTCCCAAGAAGCGCTTGATTTAACGTTGCGGCACGACGCATGTTACCATGGTCAAAGGAATTTCAACAAAGCCACCATGTGGCTATCTTCAAATTTTCCAAGATAATGCTTGACCCGGTGCCCATTCACACGAAAAATATCGAAAGGGTGTAACCAATAACACTTCAACTGGGCAAGTCTGTCAAGCATTTGGTCCAAGAAAGGAAAAGGGAAGTGATCCTTGCGAGTCACCTCGTTCAATTTGCGGTAATCCATGCATACCCGCCAACATGTGACAGTATTTGTTGGAATAAGTTCATTCTTGTCATTTTGAACCACGGCCATACCACCCTTTTTTGGAACACATTGGACCGGAGAAGTCCAAGCACTATCTGAGATTGGGTAGACGACGCCTGCATCTGTCCACTTGATTATTTCTTTCTTCACGACTTCTTGCATTGCTTTATTTAGCCTCCATTGATGTTCTACGGAAGTCTTTGCTCCATCCTCGAGAATGATTTTGTGCATACAAAATGCGGGGCTTATTCCCCGAATATCAGCAGATGTCCCTCCTATGGCTTTCTTCCTCCTGAGGTGTGGTAGAAGTGGCTTCAACTCCAATGTAGGTGGCTCTTCAATTGAAGGCTTTGTCCGAGGAGTTTTCCGATTCTCCAAATCCAAGGATAGCTTTCGAGGACCATATGAATAAGGACCCATGCCTTGTAGAGCATTGGTACTCTCGATCAAGCCATCCACCACAATATCATCATGGTTCAATAAAGCTGCCTCCACGGGATCTTCAACATTTATCATTGAGCTTGTTTCATCAATAATGACCTCGGTGACAAGGTCCATGAAACAACATACTTCTGTGCTATTGGGTTGCTTCATTGACTTGCAAACGTGGAACACAACCTTTTCATCGCCCACCCGGAAGGTGAGCTCACCGGACTCCACGTTTAACTAAGGCCTTCCCCGTTGCAAGGAAGAGCCTTCCCAAAATGATAGGAACTTCATAATCCACCTCACAATCCAAGATAACAAAATCCGCAAGCAAGATGAACTTGTCAACCCGCACCAAAACATTATCAATGATTCCTAAAGGCCGCTTCATAGATCGATACGCCATTTGAAGACGCATGGAAGTAGCCCTAGGTTGACCAATCCCCAAAGTTTTGAAAACCGAATATGGCATCAAGTTTATGCTAGCTCTGAGGTCATACAATGCTTTGGCGAAATTCGCGCTACCAATTGTGCAAAGAATGGTGAATGCCCCGGGGTCTTCAAGATTGGGTGCCATTGAGTGCACTATTGCACTTACTTGGTTGAGTCATCTTTATAGTTTCTCACTCCATTAACCTTTTCTTTTTGACCAAGTCCTTCACGAACTTGGCATACCCGGGCATTTGCTCTAAAGCTTCAACTAAAGGGACATTGATGGATAAGCTTTTCATCATGTCGATGAATTTCTTGAATTGGTTATCATTCTTTTGCTTCTCCAACCTTTGAGGATAAGGAGGAGGAGGCATAGGCAATGGGTCCTTTTCTTTTTACACAACCGGCTCGGGAATGTCAATTACATGTTCCCTAGACGGGTTCACGTCACTTTGAGTTTCCTCCTCATGATCGTGAATATCAATCCTCACGTCACTAGTTGTTGGCTCCTCAACTACATGCTCAACCTTAATCGGAACCTCATCATTTGTCAAGTCATCCTCATCACCAACAACTCTCTTTTGTTTAGAAGAACTAGCCTCGGCGCCTCGTCCACTTCTTGTGGTCACCGCCATGGCATGACCGGTATTGTTGTTGTTGTTCCCACCCTTGGGGTTCACCACTGTATCACTTGGTAGTGCTCCCTTCGGACATGTTTTCAAGGCTTGAGATATTTGTCACATTTACACTTCAAGGTTTCGAATGGAGTTGTTATGGGAGGCAAGTTGAGCATCCGAATCCGCATTGCGATCCATCATTTGTTTGAACATTTGCTCAATTCTACCCATATCATTACTTGAGGAACCTTGGTCTTGTGATTGATTGGGGGTGGATTGTTGGGTTGTTGGTACATCGGGGCCTTTGAAAGCCCGACCCCCGATTACCATTTCCACCCCAATTGTTGTTATTATTGTTCCCGTTCCAGTTGTTGTTATTGTTGTTCCCCCAATTGCTTGAATTGTTGTTATTGTTCCAATTGCGTTGCCTTTGATTGTTCCAATTTTGGTTGTTGCCTTGATTGTTCCAATTTTGGTTGTTGCCTTGATTGTTCCCTTGTCCTTGATAATTGTTGGCATACATGACATCCTCATCTTGATCATCATAAGAATCCTCTTGACTATACCCACTCGATCCTTGGTCACCTTGATTATTGTTGTTTTGCATTTGATTTCCACGAGGTATTCTCTTGTTCACCAAAACATTTACCCCCTCCATAGCATTCACTTGCTTCGGACCTTGTAATTATTGAAGTTGTGCCTTAGCAAGTTGATTCATGGTGGCGGTAAGCTTGGAAATTGCTTGCCCATGTTCTTGAAGTTCTTTGTGAAGACCATTAACACCTGGATCACCCTGAGGCACATTTGCTCTACTCTTCCATGCTCACGAAGTGTCAGCCATTTCATCTAAGACCTCACATGCCTCATTGTATGGTAGCTTCATGAAGTTGCCCCCAGCCAATTAATTGACCACACACTGATTGGTGGTATTTATGCCTCGGTAGAAGGTCTGTTGTATCATGGCCTCAGTCATGTCATTGTTTGGACACTCCTTTACCATGGTCCGGTAGCACTCCCAAGTCGCATGCAAAGGCTCATTTGGATCTTTCTTAAAAGCCAATATTTCATCTCTAAGCGCTGCCATGTGACTAGGAGAGAAGAATTTTGCAATGAACTTGTATGCTAGCTCATCCCATGTGGATATGGAGTGGTTGGGAAGTCGCTTCAGCCAGTATAATGCTTTCCCTCGGAGAGAGAAGGGGAATAGCCTAAGCCTTAATGCATCCTCTGAGACGTTTTTTTTCTTGCTCCCCCAGCAGGTATCAACGAACCCCTTTAAATTATTATAAGCATTCTGATGTGGAGCTCCTGTGAAGTACCCACGCTGCTCCAAGAGTGTCAATATCACATTTGTGATTTGGAAGTTCCCCGCCCGGATTCTAGGCGGGACAATAGCACTCGTGTACCCCTTGTTTGGAAGTACCCGAGGGGCAACTCTCAGAGGTAGAGGCGGGGGAGGGCCTGGAATATCCTCATTAACATTGGCTTGTCGGCCCCGTCTTGGAGGTGGTACTTGATTTAGTTCATCTTCTCCATTGTCAAACACCTCCTCCCCCAAAATAATATTACCCAAAGGATCCGCCATTAGTGCCTAAATTGATTCAACACACACGTTAACAAAAGAAGGAAGGGAAAACACACTACACCACAATTCACGTAGATAATCAACACCGTCAAATATCCCCGGCAACAACGCCAAAAAGTGATCGGCTCTTGCCTGTACCACTAAAGAGTGGCAAGTACGGGGGTCAATGCAGCATTTACCCGAAGGGTCGGGATCGATTTCCACAGGGAGCTATATATGTGGGAGTTGAGTTCCTAAGTGATCTAATGGTGCATTGTGTTCTCAGTTGCACTTCTCATCAAAGGATTTTATGATTAAACTACGTTTTAGTCTAGTCGAGATTACAAGCTAACTAACTAATATACTTTTGGATGTTTTCTCAATAGATAAAGGAACTAGGGATGTCACTTATTCCTAGGTGAATATTTGACGGGATCTAAAGCCTAAGGCAAAGACGTTATGTTGGGGATTGTGATATAGTCAATGCACAAAATTACTCACTCTATACCTATCGGTAGCTTGAGTGACTTTGCCCTAATTGAATTCCTCAAGTCCAATTGGGTGTCAAAATTGTGCAAGCAATAAAGGCTCAAGTTGGGTATTACTATCTCTAGCTTTAACCCTTTAATTGGGACTATCAATCTCTTGATTACATCCCAATTCCTTGTTGGACTGATTTTCCTAAACTCAAGTTCTCTTTCTCAAGAAGAACCCAATTCAAATAGGCACAAATTAGTGTTTGCAACCACTAATTTAACATGAAAAACACAAATCAGTCTAAATATCAACTACCCATAAACTTCTAAGCCTTAAATCAAAATACCCATCAAATACCCACACTAGGGTTGAGCCACAACCCTAGCTAATGGGTCTAGCTACTCATAATAATGAAAGAAAACAAAGAAATAGATGAAGAATAACCCATAAGATTTAATTACAAGCTAATAATTAAAGATTCAATGATAAACCAACTATAAAATTACTCAAAATAGTCTAATACAATCGTTCAAGATCTCTTCTCGAAGTTAGAGTCTCCAAAAACTTCTGTAAAAATGGGAAAAGAAAGTATTTATACTAGGACAAATTTTCTGGACGAAAATACCCTTGCGGGGGTACCGCGGACCGCAAGAAATGGAGTGCGGCCGCGATGAGGCTTTTTGGATTCAATATTCTGTCTTCTGAACTTGGCCACCGCAGGCCGCATAAGACGCACCGCGACCGCGGTGGCTACTACTGCGGTCTGCATAAAAAGGATTGCGGACCGCATTGGCCTTAAGCTCCAAATTTCCAACTCTCTGAATTGATCTTTGCGGACCGCACAAACTTGATTGCGGTCGTGGTGAGGCCATTGCGTTCCGCACATAATGCTTTGCGGACGCAGTGCTTGAGTTTCCAAAATATGCCTCTCTGAATCTCCTGGCTGCAGACCGCACTAAATGGGATGCGGCCGCAGTGGATCTGTTGCACTGTGCTTGGACTTGTTCTTGGTACTTGTGCATGTTTCACTCCTTTTTGAGCTGGTTTTGACTGTCAGGAATGTCGGGCCCAAAGAAGACCACGACTGTCAGAATATAACTTCAACGTTGATGCATCTGCCATCGTATCAGCCATCGGACGCATCAAAGATACTAGATGGCCTCGACCTCTATAGACCGATCCAGCCCGGAGAAATCCCAACCAAATGTGCAAGTATCATGGCACCCATGGCCATAGAACAGAAGATTGTAGGCAGCTGGGGAGGAAGTAGCCCGGTTGTTCAACGATGGGCACCTTTGGGAATACTTAAGTGATCAAACCAAGAATCACTTCAGAAACAGAAATTCCAATAGATAGAACGCGCAAGAAGAACCACAACACAGCATTCACATGATTGTTGGAGGGGTCGGTATTCCCCAAGGGCCAGTATTAAAATGCAACAAGGTGTCGATCACGAGGGAGAAATGAACTCGAGATTAGGTATCAGAAGGAGTCGGTGTCTTTCAATGAGGAGAACGCAGAAGGGATCATGTAACCCCATAATGAAGCACTAGTAATATTTGTACTTATGAATAAAACTAAATTAAATGTATTTTAATTGATCCAGGTAGCTTGGCCAACATCATTCGATCGAGGGTCGAAGAACAATTCGGCCTACAATATCAAGTTTTGCCGGCGACCGAGTACTAAACGTCTTCAACATGGCATGCGAAACCACCAAAGGCGAGATAAATTTGCTAGTGAACGTGGACGGGACCATCCAAGAGATGAAGTTCCATGTGATTGAGGGAGATATGAGGTATAACGCCCTATTCGGAAGGCCGTGGATCCACAACATGAGGTTTGTGCCCTTGACCCTTCACCAGGTTCTAAAATTCCTGACACCAGAGGGAGTCAAAATAGTCTATAGGGAGCAACCCTCCGCCAAGGAAATGTTTTTCGTCGACGAAGTGATATCGATATCGTCACTTTCATCAACGAAAGGGTCAAATTCGAAGGGAAAATAAGAGGCCAACTATCAACCACAGACACCAACCTCGACCTAATCAGAGAAGCAGGGGATTGACGAGGATGATGGTTATGCGGTCCCTCGATCCTTCATAGTCCCTGATGATTCCGACGCCACCAAGTCAATGGTCAAAAAGCTGGAACAAGTCATACTGACCGAACATCAGCCCGAATGAAAGGTATGCCTGGGCACGGGGCTAACTCCCGAGCTCAAGAGAAAACTTATTCAATTCCTTAAAACTAACATGGATTTATTTTCCTGTTCTCATCTCGAAATGACAGGGATCCCACCAGAAATCACCACTCATAAGCTAAGCATGGACTCGAAGTTCCATCCGGTGAAGCAAAAAAGAAGACCCCAGTCCGAGGTCAGACATGATTTCATCAAAGACGAGGTAACCAAACTTCTCAAAATAGGGTCCATCTCGGAAGTAAAATATCCCGAATGGTTAACAAACGTAGTAGTTGTCTCTAAGAAGGGAAACAAACTTAGAATGTGTGTGAATTACAAAGATCTAAATAAAGCATGCCCCAAGGATTCTTTTCCTTTGCCTAATATCGATCACATGATCGATTCCACGTATGGCCATGAGATCTTTAGTTTTCTCGAGGCTTATTCCGGGTACAACCAAATACAGATGAACCCGGAAGATCAGGAAAAGACCTCGTTCATCACTAAATATGGTACCTACTACTATAATGTAATGCCATTCGGATTAAAAAATAATGGTGCCACTTATCAACGCCTAGTAAACAGGATGTTTGACGAAAAAATAGGGAAATCTATGGAAGTTTATATTGATGACATACTAGTTAAGCCCCTGCGAGCGGATGACCATTTGAAGTATTTGCAGGAAACTTTCAGTATACTGAAGAAATACAACATGAAGTTGAACCCAGAAAAATGCGCATTCGGGGTCGGGTCAGGAAAATTTCTCGGTTTCATGGTATCCAACCGAGGAATCGAAATAAACCCCAAAAAGATCAAAGATATCGAGGACATCACGGTAGTAGACAACGTAAAGGTCGTGCGAAGGTTAACGGGACGCATAGCCGCCTCGGGGCGATTCATCTCGAGGTCCTACGATAAGAGTCATCGATTCTTCTCGTTGCTAAAGAAGAAGAATAACTTCACATGGACAGGCCTTGGGGGAGCTTAAATTGTACTTATCGAGCATGTCGCTGCTTCACACACTGAGGGTAGACGAACAACTTTACATGTATCTGGCAGTATCGGAGATAACGGTAAGTGAAGTCCTGGACCGAGAAAAACAAGGTACGTAATTCCTTATCTATTATATTACTCGGACCTTAGGTGAGGCCGAAACTAGGTATCCCCACCTAGAAAAAATGGCGCTCGCTTTGATAAGTGCCTCTAAGAAACTAAAACCATACTTTCAATGTCACCCCATATGTGTTATAATAACTTATCTACTTCAAAATATTGTGCATAATCCTGAGCCTTCGAAACGGTTGGCCAAATATGCCGTAGAAATCAGCGTGTATGATATTGAATATTGACCCCAAACAACCATTAAGTCTCATATCTTGGCAAACTTCATGGCTTACTTAACGCCGACCCTAGTACCCGAGTATGAAAGAGAAATATTAGTAAACTCGGTATATCCTCGATAATTTGGACCCTCTTTACGGACAGTGCTTCGAACGCAATGGGGTGCGGACTCAGCATCGTAATAAAACCACCCACTGGTAACGTGATTAGACAATCTATTAGAACTGAAAATTGACTAACAAAGAGGCCGAATATGAGGCCATGATTGCAGGTCTCGAACTAGAAAAAGGCTTGGGAGCAGAGGTGATCGAAGCCAAATGTGACTCCCTCCTCATGGTGAATCGGGTTAACGGAACCTTTGAAGTTTGAGAAGAACGAATGCAAAGATACTTGGATAAGCTACAAGTAACTTTACACTGTTTCAAGGAATGGACTTTGCAACATGTGCATCGAGATCAAAATAGCAAGGTCAATGTCATCGCAAACTTAGGGTCATCGGTCGAAGACAACAAACTCAATTCGGGGGCTGTCATGCAACTTATGAGGTCAGTGGTCGAAGAAGGCCACACCAAGATAAACACCAAAAGTTTGACCTGGGATTGGATAAAAAAAATGCATAGAGTATTTGAAGAACGGGAATCTTCCCTCATGTCCAAAAGAATCGAGAGCCCTGCACACAAAGGCAGCACAATTCACCTTGTCCGAAAGCAGAACCTTGTTCAGAAGGATGTTCGATAGTCCATTGGCAATATGTCTGGGACTGGGAGATACTGAATATGTTCTGAGGGAAGTTCACAAGGGCACTTGTGAAAATCAATCTGGTGCCGAATCATTGGTCCACAAATTAATCAGAGTCGGATACTACTAGATCGACATGGAGAAAGATGTGAAAGAGTTTGTTAGAAAATGTGACAAGTGCCAAAGACATGCACCGATGATTTACCAACCCGGGGAACTACTCCATTCGAACTTGTCCCCGTGGCCATTCATGAAGTGGGGAATGGACATCATTGGCCATCTTCCATGGGTCCTAGGTAAAGCTCAATTTATTTTATTTATGACTGATTATTTCTCTAAGTGGGTTGAAGAACATGCTTTCGAGAAAGTTAGGGAGAAGGAAGTCATCGACTTCAATTGGGATCACATCATAAGCTAATTCCGGATGCCCTCAGAGATTGTATATGATGATGGAAAATAGTTCAATGGAAGCAAAGTGACCAAATTTCTCGAGGATCACAAGATCAAAAGAATCCTATCAACACCTTATCATCCCAGCGGAAACGGGAAAGCTGAATCGACCAACAAAACCATCATCGAAAATCTTAAGAAGAGGCTAAACGACGCCAAAGGAAAGTGAAAGGAAATTCTACATGAAGTTCTTTGGGCATACCACAATACATCGAAGTCCAGTATCAGGGATACACCATTCTCATTAGTTTATGGTGTCGAAGCTCTAATATCGGTCGAGGTCGGAGAGCCGAGTGTCAGGTTTCGATATGCAACAAAGAATTCAAATGACGAGGCCATGAATACAAGCCTAGAATTATTGGATGAAAGTCGTGAAGCTGATCTCGTCCGATTAGCCGCCCAAAAATAACGGATCGAGAGATAATACAATCGAATAGCCAATCTTCGGTATTTCAACGTCGGGACTTAGTGCTAAGGAAAGTCACCCTCAACACCCGAAATCCGAACGAAGGATAATTGGGTCCGAACTGGGAAGTACCGTACAAGATTCTTGAGGTCACTGGAAAAGGGTCCTACAAGATCGGAATGATGAGTGGAGAACAACTACCGAGCAATTGGAACATATCTCACCTAAAACGATATTGCTGCTAAGGTACGACCACTTTCTATTTCCTTTGTATTTCAGATTAACACTTGTAAGTGGACAACAAGAATTGATGATGGATTCCCTTAGACAGATTTTGTCCCAAATGGGTTCTTTGGGGAGGTTTTTAATGAGGCAACAATAAATCGTGCTAACTTAGAATTAATTCTGATTGCAAATCGGCATCGAAGATCTATTCAACAATATCCGAGGTTCCTTTGCAATCAACCTCGAATACTGGGGGAGGGGGGCTACCCTCGGATAGGCACCATCTTTGAATATCAACTCTAGTGAGGAAACTACTTCATAAAAGGAAGGTCTCGGTCGATAGGACTTATTGTAACGGCCAAACGGTCAAAGCGAACTGTGCCCAAATAGATTGTTCGAGCCTTGGCTTAAACATGTACGCATATTTGACTACTTTGATCAAGAATAAAGAGAAGTAATTTCCTTGCAAACATTTGAAGTTTAAATTTTTTTCCTCTTTACATCTCTTAAAGAGCTTCGTACATCCGAAAATAACGAGCCCAAGGGCAATACAAAATATGAACGACCACTCCCCCATTCGGGGACTACCGTCCAACTCAAATAGCCCAAGTCATCGGGCCTCGGGGGCAAAAGACCTAATAGACAAATCCCCGATTTCTAAAGACCATGGCCACCCCACTCGCGGACTATTATCTCGGGCAAACCCGGATAAAACGGGAAAACAAGCCCAATGGGAAGATACCGAACTAAAAGGCTACATCCAATTTAACACTGCTCGGAGACGTCCAAAATCCGTAACAAAAATAGGCCTTCGAAAAAAGAAAAAATTCTTTCATAGCCGGTTCTAAAGGCTACCCTCGGAAAAATCATAAAAACTTAAGATATTTTCAGGGAAAAACTTTGGTGACATTGAACCCCAATAAACACCTTAACTTAGAAGGGCAATAAAGGCAAGGTTTGTTCGAACCCTCGAACACAACCTTATTGTTTCATGCTAAGGCATTTCAACCTTTGTGAGTGCAAATAACAAAGCAAAGGAAAATCCGGAAGTGAAAAAGAAAGCCTTATATTTATACAGAATAATTTTTTACAAGGGCCAAATCGACCTAGTCCAAAAATTTACAACGGCCAAAATGGACTAAAAAGTGCAAAAAAAAAGAATAAAAAAATACAAAGTCCTAAGTGGTTTGGTCTTCATCGAAGGTTGCATCTCCGTCCTCGGGGTATTCCACGTCTTCAGACTCACTTAGGCTATCAGAGTCTTCCTCATAAAAAGGCCATCTTCGAGGCTCGGGCTTCTTCCGCTTTGGCATCTTTGATCTCGGCCATGATATTGAAAACTTGGGCACGAGCTTCCTTGAGGGTTTCCCTCCGAGCTTGCCATTTTGCATGATATATCATGCCCTTAGCCTTGTCCTGGATGGTATCGACGTCGACCTTAAGCTGGGCCACGTTATCATCAGTATTGATGCTGGTCGCGACCATCTCAGATTTGGCCGCTTCGAGTTCCTTGGCTAAGGTTGATTTATCCTAAACGGCCAAATCCAGATGATACAAAAGCTCTTTGATCTTCTCGGCCTGCACCGAGACTTTCTCTTTTTCATCTTGGAGCTAATCCTCGGCCGAACTCAATTGTGCTTGGACGGTCTCCTTTTTCGAGGCTAGGATATCCATGTTCTTCTTGAATGCTTCAGCCTCGACATGTATCTCGTCTACCTGATTTTGGATTCATCCGATCTGCTCGAGCCTTTGCTAGATCTTTAGAATCATATCATTAGTCATTATCTCCAACTCATCTTCATTATCGTGAAGTACTCGGAATACCTGTTCGGCAATATCGGTGTGCTCATCCCGAGCCACAACTAAATTGGCCTGAAGCTTCTCATTCAGAAGCCTGTAGGTATCACTTTTCTTAGTGAGGCCCCAGACTTCATCCTCACGCTCCTCACGAATTCTAAGGAAAGCCTCGTGATGCAACACCGAAGCCTGCAAGCAAGGAAGAAGATGTTAGAATAACCTACAATTCTAAGTTTAAAAGAAATAGGAAGAGACTCTCGAAGTTACCCTATTCAGAGCGTGTTGAGCCTCATTAAAAGGCAAGCGGCCCCCACAGCATTCATCACGGCTTGGTCCTCCTCGGTTACCAAGCCTCTCAGATAACAAGAAATTCCAATAGGGGAGAGAAGACCCGATCATCCTCCGGGACAGTAAGCACTATGTTTCGTCTGTGGCCTGGGTTAGTACTCAGGGGCGGGAATCGGTCCACCAGTCTCGGGCTCGATGAAGATCCAGTAGCACCTGGTGACAGTACCTTCTTCGACACCGATAAATCACTAAATCCAGTGACATCCTCGGAGGCAGTAGATTCAACCCCGTCAAAGAAGCCATGGATACTGGTCATCCCCTAAATCCCCTCGTAAGAGCAACTTTACAGCATGTTGTCCTCACGGATCATAGAATCCGAAATCTAAGTGGATCCCGAAATATCGATCACCCGAGCTCGTCCCTCAGGACCTCTTTCGCTGCTCGGGAATCCTTTCCCCTGGTCTCTCTCTCGGCCGTCTTAGTTGGGGACGGGGTGGCCTCTACTTTTTATGATTCAGGGACTTCAGCCGAAGCTCCCCCATCAACCTCCTCCAGTTCGGAGGACTTTTGTATTGAAGCAGTAGCCCGCACACGGTCCACTAACTTGGAGTTATCTTCTTCTTCATCTTCTTTGGACTCATCCCTTAATCGGCGGATCGAGTCCGAGGATATAACACCAGTGTCCACCTTGGGCTTGCGGGGCCTCGACTCGGAGCCTTTTTTCTCTTTTTCTACTTGGCTTGCTTTGGAGATGGTGGTTGGGGAATGACTTCTTCATCACCGGAAGGGGTTCTCATTTAAACATCTTTCCCGAGACCTATAAAAGAAAAAGAGACAAGTGATTTCGAGAAGAGGCCAGAACAATAACCAATCCGAGGTAGAAACTAACCATGATTACGGGCCTCTCATCGACCCTTTAACAACTCCATCCACACACGTTCGGAGTAGGGTCTCTGTGACACTAGGACCTCGACCCATTGCTTTAGTTTCGGAATCGTGTCTGGCATCTGGGCCACATCTGCAACACCAAAGCAAAGATAAGGAAAGATGATAGGAAGTGAAGCAACAACTTAAACG
This sequence comes from Nicotiana undulata, assembly GCA_005239495.1. Classification (NCBI taxonomy): domain Eukaryota; kingdom Viridiplantae; phylum Streptophyta; class Magnoliopsida; order Solanales; family Solanaceae; genus Nicotiana; species Nicotiana undulata. The sequence continues at coordinate 72,291 of ML286608.1, forward strand.
TTCAAGGTAAAGTGTACTTACCTTTCGTGTTCCACTTCTCAGGGAATGGAATGTCTTCAGCGGGGATCAGGTCCGAAGTCCTTATTCGGACAAATCAGCCCATTGAGCTTCGATCTCGAGACTCGTCTATGCTGGAGAATGCGGCCCTAATAGCCCGACGGGCAAGCTTGATTACTCCTCCACGATAAAGTCAGGGATTGTAAAGGCGCATGAGGTGATCGAGGGTGAAGGGACATCCCTCGATTTTGCTTGTGAAGAATCGAAGGAGAATCACTATTCTCCAGAAAGAAGTATGGATTAGGCCTAGGGTGACGTCATACCTCCTGCAAAAGGCGACGGTGATGGGGTCTAAGGGAACTAACGTGAAGGGGTAAGTGTAAACACTTAGATACCCCTCCACGTGAGTGGTGATCGATTCCTCAGGAGAAGGAACTGCTACATCCTTGTTCACCCAGTTACACTCCTCTTTAACCTTTTTGAGTATGTCTTTAGTAATGTCGAATATATACCTCGATACTGGTTCACATCAGCCCTACGCCAAGGAGGTCTTCTTGATTTTGAAGTCAGTAACCATTGGGCACCCTGTCGGAATGAATTCCTCAGGGTGGGGTTGCGTCGCAGCCTCATCACCAGCGGGCCTTGATGAAGAAGCAGCCTCCTATTGCGGTACAATTTTGGAAGTTTTAGCCATCAACCAACAAGAGAAAAAAGAGTTAGGATGATGTGCGGTTGATTAGAGTTAAAGAAATTTGAGGATGAAAATTATGAAGCAAAGGGGTTTTTTGAGAAAAAGGCAAGAGTAGGAATAGTTATGAGTGTAAAAGTTTGAATGAAGAAGGGCTCGGGTTCTTATAGGTTGCAGGAGATGGTTCAGAACCGGTAGTGGCGACCAGCAACTGACACGCATTTAATGCCTTGGTAACTGTCCCGACGGGATGTTTCGTCGCTTACGTCATGATCGGGCTCGTTTCTTACGTCATTACCTATCGAGGTGGGGCTCGGGAATTCATATCGTTTCTTATCACCTTCTTTCTGAGAAACGAGGGGACTATCTGTATATGGTCAAAACGGACTTGCCCCTTGTATGACTAATCGAGACTGGAACATGATAGGTCAAGGTTCGGCCTCGTGTTATATCGAACCATAATGTGGAGTTAGATTGTTGAGCTCGTAACCCAGAGACTGATCAAGGTCGAGATCGGCCAAGATAGAGACTAAGCAGAATAGTGATCGAGCAAGACCGATGAGAGTTTACCTCAAGTAACGGTAATCCGAGATATCCGCAAACGAACAAGGATCACGGCAGAAATCTCGGCACATATCATGGTGAGGCTAATTAATTAGACAAGCATGGGATTTCTTATCGTATTTAGAGTTGTAACAAAAGTAGGAGTCCCCTACTATATAAAGGGGGCTTGATCATTTGTAAAAGATCATTACATTCAGGCAATACAAAGCAATATACTACGTTCTCTTAAGCTTCCAATATTCTGTCACTTTATTCATATTTTAGTAGAATCTTTATTTGGTTCGAGGGTGACCTAGCTCGAGGGCCAAAGCCATACGTTTCATTTGGTTAGCATTTATTTTCTCTTTACGGTCAATTTCAATATTAGTTTACATATTTTCTCAGTTTATGCCAAGTAAAATCACATGTCCTGAAAACTACGTATAAATTCAATTGTTATCAGGTTTTTAGGTAAATAAAATATAATAAAATACAGTCTTAAAACAAAAAAAAACTAGTTTTCTAGTGGTACAATAGTATCTTGTCACAATATAAATCTCGGTTCGATTCTCGGATGGTGTATTTTTTAATTATATGATTAAAATACCGACCAACTTCGATCGGAAAAAAACGACCGAATTCGGTCGGTTTTTTCGACAATTTTTTATTTTTGGGAACTCAATTGACCGACCAAAGTCAGTCGGTTGGTTCTACTGGTCATATGATTACCGACCGCCACGAATCGTTCGATTTTTTCCAATTACCGAACAACATCGGTCAATTTATGTCACGACCCCAAATCCTAACAGGTCGTGATGGCGCCTATCGTGGAACTAGGATAGCCAACCATCACATAACTACTCATTTATTTTAATATATATTCTCAAAAATCAATAATAAGAGCAAACAGAGTATAAAATAATTTCTTTAAGTCTTTACGCCTCAATAATAATCTAACAGTCTAAACAATTCTCCCAAGACTGGAGTCAATCGATCACGAGCATTTAAGAAATAACTAACTCTGCTAATGTCTTAAGCAATGTCTACGAAATAAATACTAATACTAATAAAGGAAGGGAAATGGAGAAGTTGCGGACGCTGGACAGCTACCTCAAAATCTCGTAAGCCGCTGAAAACGAACTCGGACGACTACTGCTCCGAACCAGTACCCGGATCTGCACACAGAGGTGCGGGGAGTAATGATGAGTACGCCAACTCAGTAGTAATGAAAATAAATCACAGTCTGAAGTATATGAAACACACAGCGCAAAACACCAATCCACAAACAATAACACATCAAGTCTCAATACAGCATACATAAGTTCAAAAACCAATTTCCAGAAAATCCTTTAAAACAAGTATATTTTCAATATATCTCAGTAGAACTCTCAGTAATATCAGTTTGAAAAATGAAGTGAATCATAGTCAAAACTCAGTAAAATATCATCATAAAACTGCCCCTCGAGCCATAATCATCACTCGTAATAATTTCCCTCAGCACCTCACCATCACTCAGTATCAGCCCCGCGGGCAACCTCACTGTCACTCATGCCTCCCAATCACTCATCACTCGGCACTCGCACTCAGTAGGTACTTGCGCTCACTAGGGGTGTGTACAAACTCCGGAGGGGCTCCTACAGCCCAAGCGCTATAAACAAGCCACATCATGGCATAAATCACTCTCAGGCACTCGGCCTCTCTCATATCATAACATCCTCACAACATTGGCCATCGGCCTCACTCAGTCAAACACTCTCAGCATGCCACTCGGACCATGAATAAAACGGGGTTCTAGACCCAAAATAGTATTTCATTTCAAGAAATAGTAATATCACCAAATAAGAGTGTCAACAATTTCACAAGAAAGACTGAGTGAAAACTCATAGTTTCAAAATAGTGAAAGTATTAGTAAAACAGCCCCCAAGGGGTTAAAACAGATCGGTACTAGGCCCCAAATATGGCTTACAACCCAATTATATCAAATCATAGTAGTACTATAGAGAATAAGCTTTAAAAGCAAATTTCGCAACTCAATAGTTGCCTAAAAAGGTACATTTTTTCAAATTTCCAATTCGTGCACGCCCCACACTCGTCATCCAGTATGTGCGTCACTCCAAATTTGTGAAAGGATATAAAGTTCGGGATTTCATACCCTCATGAAAGGATTTAAAGACATTACTTACCTCAAACTGGCCCGAAAAGCTACTTTGCAGCCCGCTTGCCTCTCGAATCAACTTCTGAGTGCTCCAAATCTACCAAGATCAGATTTTTATCATCAAATTATGCTAAGGGAATGAATTCCAATTGAAAAATACCAATTTTAGCTCAAAACCTGAAATTAGCCAAAACCCAACCCTCGGACCTGCATCTCGGAACTCGACAAATTTTATACCAAAATGTTCTTCGTCATCTCACGAGTCCGTACATATAAAGAACGCTGAAATCGGAGTTCGTTTGACCTCTCAAATCGTCCCCTAAATGTCTCATAATCTCAATCCCTAACTCTGGTATTTCATGAATTAAACACTGGTATTTTGTTCCTTAATCACATATAATCGAGTTTTAGGGTCCAAAATCCTTACCTCGATGCAGAACAATGATTTCCTCTCTTCAAAAATCGTCTCAAAGCTCTTTTCCCGTTCAAAAATGGTGTAAAAGGGTTAATGGTCGTGGAAGGGTTTAATTAAATACTTCCAGTTATTTCTTCATTGCAAACGCGGTCCACTTCCCGCGTTCGCGAAGCATTTTTTCTCCAGGCTGCAATTTTCCCTTCGCGAACGCACATTCCTAGTCGCGAACGCGGTCGCTTACCTGACTTGACCTCCGCGAACGCACAGCTTCCACCAGCCACACTATCGCAATCGCACCCCAAACCCTCTGAACGCATAGACCAATGGGTCTGGGGGTCCCTAAACGCTAATACACTACGTGAATGCACCCCTACTCTTGCGTTCGCGATGCCCAGACTTCTCACCCTCCGCGTACGCACCTCCGCCTTCGCGGACGCACAGAAGAAACTTCCCCAATGCGAACGCGGACACCCCTCCGCGAACGCATAGGGTAAACTTTCTCTATAGAAACACAAGAAAAACAGCATAAGTCCCAAACAAGAAATGATCTGTTAACCATCCAAAATCAACCCCGAGCCCCTCGGGACCCCAACCAAATTTACCAACACATCATAAATGATCATTCAAACTTATTTGCACTTTCAAAACACTAAAAATAACATCAAAACACAAAAATCACATCGGATTCAAGCCTAAGAACTTTGAAATTTCTAAAATCCACCAACGATGCCGAAACTATCCAAAACAACTCCGATTGACCTGAAATTTTGCAGACATATCCAAAATGACATCATGAATCTGTTCCAACTTCTAGAATTCCATTCCGGTCCCGACGGCCTATTTTCCACTGCCGACCGGAAATCGCCAAAAACTAACTTTCGCCAATTCAAGCTTAATTCTACACCGGACATCACAAAAATATTCCGAACACACTCCTAAGTACCAAATCACCTAAAGAAGCTATCCGAGCCATGAAATCCACATTCTGAGGTATTTTACCTATAAGTCAACTCTCAGTTGACTTTTTAACTATAAGGCTATTTTTAGAAGACTAAGTGACTAAACTCTCACTACAACCATTCCGATTCCAAGCCTACCAACTCTAACACATCATAAACAGTATAACCAAGCTATGACAAGGGGAAAAAAAGTAATTATAATGCAGGTTCTACGTAACGACCGACCGGATCATTACAATTTATCGGTTTTTCCCCTTTTTTTGGTAGCGGCTCACTACAATTATTGTCCATTTCACAGAAAATCTTTTATGTTAAGACGTAGGAGAATGATAATATAAAATACATGAGATCTTTGTAGAATACTAGAATTATCTTCTATTCAAATTGAAATTATTGATTTTGTACCATTTCCTCATAGAGGGTTGTTATTTTGGTCAAAATCCTTTTTTTTAATCAATTCTAACAACTAATATTACTTGTGATTATTTTAACCTGTATTTGTTCTTTATCTTTTTACGAAGAAACTATATCCTATAATTTGAATGGAAAAAAAATACTTTACACAAATATTTTTTATTTTTATTATTGTTTTTTACGTCATATTTACTGATCTCTTAAAATGATAGTTGTATAAATAAATAAATAAATAAATAAATAAATAAATCCAGTGAATTCTCACAAGTGGGGTTTGAGGAAGGTGAGATGTACGCAGCCTTACCCCAATCCTGGAAGGCAGAGATACAATTTCGGAAGACCCTCGGATAAAGAAAAGATAAAAAGAAGCAACAGTGAAAATTATAAACAACAACAAGAAAAAAGGAGGACCGAAACCAAGGTAGAAAATAAACGGTAGTAATAGTAATCTCAGAATAAACGGATAACAAACTGACACTAATGTTAACAAACTAAGGAAGACAAAGAGAGATGCTCGACTACCTCGACCTCCACACCGTTCTATCAAGAGGCATGTTCTCAGTAAGCTCTAGTTGCGGCATATCCCACCTAATCACCTCTTTCTAAGACTTCTTTGGCCTACCTTCACGCAATGCACCAATTGGTTATGACTTTTCATTATTGGTTATGACTTTTAGTATCCTACCTTCACGCAATGCACCAATTACGGCACACTTCCAGTTCTTACAACTCTATCTTTTTTGCATCAAATCATCTAGTTCTTTCCAACTTCCATCCAAATTCACTCTTACACATGATAAACACATAATGAGTATATTTCACGTTTATAAGTGATAAGTATATATTATGTATGTTTTTAGGTATATATTATATTAAATAAACCAATATTTTATTTATGGATATGACTTTTTGTTCAATATTTGTACAAATTAATAATAAATGTTACTGGAAAAGAAAAGAAAAGAAAAAAGGAGAAGAAAGAAGAGTGTTCAAGCAGAGATAGCAAAAAGGCAAAGAATGGCATCCCCAATCCAAGGATGTCATCCTCAGTTCTAAGGATGTCATCCGTGGAAAGAAGCACGAAGAAGAAATTGATTCAAGAGCTAGGGATGTCATCCCCAATCCAAGGATGACATCTCTGAGAAGTTTACGGAGTAATTTCCTATAAATAGGCATGGCTTTTCAGTGGATGAGGAAGAATTCTTGTGCAGAGAACACCAACTTTAATATTGGTTTAGTTTTAGTTTTAAAAGTTATTTCTTTTATTGTAGGAATAGTATTTTTCTATTTTATCTTTTCTCCATAATTGAGTAATTTTCTTTGGTTGGGATACTAGATGAAGCTATAAAAGTGTTATAATAGTTTTCTTAATTTTATTATCTTCCTATGTTGAGATTCTCTTTATCATCATTATACACCAAGGTATTTGATATTGATTATTTCTATTATTTAATATAATTATATCACTTACTGAAATCTTTATCTTGTTATTTTGTTTCTTATTCGGGAGAAGAGAAAGAATTAAACAAGTTTATTTATTTAGAAAAGGCTAATCGAAAGAGGCTTTTTCTCCCTTGGTGCACTTAACTAAGATAATTCTTGTTTGAAGTCATTACTTTAATTGGTTAACTACACTAATCGAAAGAGGTGCTATTTGTCAATTATTGTTTAATATCACTGACTGTCAATAAATTAATAACATTAAGCGCGAGTGGTGCTATTGATTTAAAAAAGGCTAATCGAAATAGGCTTTTTCTCCCTTGGTGCACTTAACTAAGATAATTCTTGTTTGAAGCCATTACTTTAATTGATTAACTACACTAATCGAAAGAGGTGTTATTTGTCAATTATTGTTTAACGTCACTGACTGTCAACAAATTAATAACATTAAGCGCGAGCGGTGCTATTTATATATTGTTGTTATGTGGCGTGATGTCTTAGAAATAAGTGGTCATTCTTTAAACAAGGTCTTTGTTTCATTGTTAATCGATTGATTACACTAATCGAAAGAGGTGTTTTAATAGGTTACTTTTATGTGATTTGGTTGAATTAGAAATAAGCAATCATTTCATTAAACAAGGAAATAAGTAATAGAATTTTGATCTTACTATAATAGTTTTATATTGCTGAGGTATTCCAACCTCTATTTTTATTTTCAGAAAAATAAAAAATATTTATTGCTTTTATTTTACATTTGTAAGAGAAACCCTTTTCATTCAATTTGGTTCTCTCAAATAGTTACAAAGACAATACAAATTTGTAGCCTAGGTGGTTCCAATCTCAGTGGGACGATATCTTAAACTTTACTATAACTTGATAGAGTACGAGCAAAAAATTCATATACGCCCAGAGCTCGTCAATAAGCATGTGATCTCCCATAACTCACACAAGAAATAATATGCAAGCATACTCAAAAACATGCATTTTTCATCATTTATGTGATGACCCAAAAGATAATCCCGTATAATTTTAACTAAATATGTGTTCTGAGGCCTTGAAAGCCTCTGTTTATCTCACCTCGATGTGCATGCGCAGCCCGGGCGCGTAGCCGGGAAGCCTTTATGTGGAAAATTGATAAAATATGGAATTTATGATAATTATTTGAATAAAGTTGACTTTGGTCAACCTTTTTGGTAAACGGACCCAGGCCCGTGATTCGGCGGTCCCGGGGGGTCCGTAGGAAAATATGGGACTTGGGCATACGCCCGAAATCGAATTCCGAGGTCCCAAGTCCGAGAAATGAATTCTTAAAGAAAATTATTTTCTGAAAAATATAAAGGTTTTTTTTAAAAAAAATGAGAATTGATGTGAAACATGTGTTATCGGGCCCGTATTATGGTTCCGAAGCCCGGAACAGGTTCAATATGTTTATTATGTACTACCTGTGAAATTTGGTAAGAAACGGACTCAATTTGAGGTGATTTGGACTAAAAATGGAAAATTTGAAAGTTAATGAAGTTTTGAGAATTTCTATAGATTTTGAGGTTTAATTCAATGTTTACGATGTTATTTTGGTGTTTTGATTATACGAATAAGTCCGTAGGATGTTTATGATGTTGTGTGTATATTTGGTTTTGAGCCTCGAGGGTTCGGGTGAATTTCGGGGAGGTGTCGGAGTGCTAAAGTGTTGAAAAATCTAGTGTAAAATGTTGTTTCTGGTGTCTGGTGTCAAACACTATGCGATCGCATAGGTTGCCCCACGATCGCATAGTGTAGTGTGAGAGGGGGGGTTCTGTGACTCTAAGTGATCGCATAGTCCCATCCGCGATCGCATAGGGTATAGGAGAGCAGGGGGGGCTGGGTAGTTATTCTCTGCGGTCGCACCTTTCCGCCCGCGATCGCGAAGCCTAAGCCCGAGAACACTACGCGATCGCAACCCCTGTTCCGCGATCGCAGTAGCCATAACTCAGACCTCTATGTGATCGCACTCACCCTCCCACGATCGCATAGCATTAATTCGCCCAGTTATTAAAAAGGTCCAAAAACAGAACCTATTACGTGATTTCATAATTTTGCACAACCTTCTTCTTCTCCGCACCTCCTTGGGCCATTTTTGAAGAGCTTCATCACCATATCTTCATAGGTAAGAAATTCTAACTTCATTCTCTTCCATTTTCATCAACATTTGTTAGATTCTAGGCCTAAAATCACGGGATTGAAGGGTAGAAATTGGGGTTTTGGGTAGAGTTAGGGCTTTTTGAATTTTTGGAAATTTGACCTCGTTTTGGGATAGGATTTCAAAACAAATTGTATATTCGGGCTCGTGGGGGAATGGGTGATTGGGTTTTGGTCTGAACCTCGTGTTTTGACCAAGCGGGCCCGGGGTCGAATTTTGGATTTTTTGGAAGAATGTTGGAAAATCTATAATTAGGCTTTGGAATTGAACTGTTGAGTAATTATTGATGTTATTGAGTCAATTGTGTCTAGATACGATTGTTTCGGAGTCGGATTCGAGAGAAAAAGCGGTGCTAGAGGCTTGATTTGCATTCTTGGAGCCGAGGTAAGTGTTTGGCCTAACCTTAGCTTGAGGGATTAGGTATTGAGTCCTATATGCTATTTGATAATTCATGTCCAACGTATAGGTGAGGTGACGAGTACCTATATGTTGTGGTAAATGCATGCTCGTGAGTCGAAGTCTATGATATATGTATTTTTCATCGATATTCTCTGTGTTATGAAGTAATTGTCATTCTGGAAGTTATGCATTGAGAGTAATTCATGATGTAGAATATTGTTGATTATTCATTCGGTTGAGGATTATTTGTTCAATTTTACTTCTGAGTGAGTTTGGTTATAGTTGTGTTCCTTGCCGGAATGGTAGAATTCTTGTTGAACATTTCTGCACCTTAAAGGTTTCTTATTGTTGAATTTTCCTGTCAATTGTTTCTTTCATATATGTTATGCACGAGGGGACATTCTGTGCCGAGCGATTGTGAGGTTATGCACAAGGGGACATTCTGTGCCGAGTGATTATTTATTTATTTATGCATGAGGGGATATTCTGTGCCGAGTGATTATTATTTATGCACGAGGGGACATTCTGTGCCGAGCGATTGTGAGGTTATGCACAAGGGTACATTCTGTGCCGAGTGATTATTTATTTATTTATGCATGAGGGGATATTCTGTGCCGAGTGATTATTATTTATGCACGAGGGGACATTCTGTGCCGAGTGATTATGAGGTTATGCATGAGGGGAAATTCCGTGCCGAGTAATTATTTATTTATGCACGAGGGGACATTCCGTGCCGAGTGTTTGGTGAGGTTATAGCATGAGGGGACATACCGTGTCATTTCTGTTTATTTACTTGTTTAGAGCTGTTAATTCCTGCTGTTATTTATACATTTCAACTGCTATCTTGTTATGTTGTTTCAGTTAGTCGTTGCCCTTTATCCCCAGCATGTTCTTCCCCGTTGTTGTATTTACTTGCTTATTTCCTGTCATTATTTCCTGTCATTGTTTCTTGTTATACTATTGAATTGCACAGATGTTATTGTCGTCGTGTCCTAGCCTCGTCACTACTTCGCCGAGGTTAGGCTCGGCACTTACTCAGTACATGGGGTCGGTTGTACTGATGCTACACCTGCACTTCTTTATGTTGTGCAAATTATAGCGCCGGACCCAGTGGACAGTGATTCAGGGAGTAGCCTTCAGTCCACGGCGACACTGAGATAGTCCTGCAGGCGTCCGCAGGCCTTGGCGTCTCCTCTTATCCTTTTTCTCATTTTTTGTCTTATCCTGTAATTCTAAGACAGTTGTATTCACTTATTTCAGACCATTGTATTTAGTGAAATCTTAGACTGTTCGTGAGATTGTGATACCGGATTCTGGGGTGTAATTGAGGAAGTTTTTATGAGGTTTATCGTTAAAGTTCTTGAATTTATTATTCTTCCGCGCTATTTAATTATATTTGCTCTAGTCATTGTTGTTATTTCAATTGTAAACAAGTAAACTTAATTAAAACGGTTGCTTGTCTAGCGGATTCAACGTTAGACGCCATCACGGCCTGAAGGTGGGATTTCGGGTCGTGACAATTTATCACTACCTCACACTTAAACTCTTGCTCGTCCTCGAGTAATTAAAATTAAGAACATCGGCAAGTAACACAATTTCAGAACATACTTAAGCATCGTATCAATAACAATGGTCTATATCAACGCTTAGAACCCGACATAAGCACTCTTCACACTTTTTTTTTATTATTAAACCAATGCCAAGACTAATTAAAATATTTGTGTGACTCTTCTAACATCTTAGCCTCAAAAATTGACTCTCACTAAATTCCTTTATATGACTCGCTTCTTGTGCCAACTAAAGATATGAGTTCTTTACCAATTCGTCATAAAGCATGTGCCCTCACCAATAAAGCAAAGAGAGTAATCAGTCTGCACACTCAAATATAAATTCAAGTATAATTTAAGAACTTACATATTGAAAGAATTCGCTCACTCTCGCAAAGAAACTCATGTGCCACCAAAGTTTATACCATAGGCTTGCCCGTAGTATAAGACTCGACTAATTTAAGCTTGTAAAGTCTAGGATCAAGTAGGACTTTATAGGTTGTGATGTAGGCTAAGGGACGGGTAGGATACATATATAGAGCAAAATAATGGCTAACCCTCCTAAGCACATTAATACACCACGCTTCCAAGCACATTCTTGTCATGACCAATTCAATATTGTGCCATGAATCCATATACAATTAAGTCGTTCTTCATTAAGCACATCAAGATATAGATACTCACTAGCCCAAACAAAGATATGGGAGGTGTCATTCATCTTTCTTTATTTTTTCTTTTGTATTTTTTTCACACACTCTCCTTAATTTGGTATTTCCAGCTAGTAAGGCTTTTAAATACAAGTGCACTTTTTCAGCCTTTCTATGGTTCCACTCAAAAGCTACCCATTCTCTTTCTTTACTCATTCTGCGACTTAGGTGCTTTCACAGATAAAGGGTAAACAAGATAAGATTTAGAACAAAATAGGGGTTGCCTTGTAATGTGGGTGGTGCCAAAGAAAAAGGTCTACAGGCTCAAAATGGCTGACTACAGATAATGTTATCAATTGTTGGCAAATAGGCTCAAGGGTCAACCAAAGAAACGCATATATCATTTCCTCAACTCACAAGACTTAATCATTTCGATTCGACTCACACACGGGGCAAATTCTAGACTAAGAAGGTATGGTATAGAGTACAACCAAAATCTCACCTCACACAATGCACATGACTTACTCAGGACGGCTCAGATCCGGCTCTCAAGTTAAAGCGACTAGCATAGTCGTCATATAATCCAAACACTAGGAAGTAACAACAGGCGTCAATAAACGAGCCCAAGCGTCAAAAGAAAGTCACACATATTCTCAAGACATATAGTCACAATAATCAAGAAGAAGGTACTCAGCACAAATGCTCCACCTCTAAGCCCTTGTGATGACCCAAAAGGTCATCTTACGTAATTTAAGCTATATCTGTGTTCCGAGGCTCCGAGAGCCTCCGTTAGTCTCACCTTGATTTGCGTGCACATCCCGGGCATGTAGCCGGGAAGCTAATATGCGCAAATTGGATAAAAATGAGTTTTGATAATTAATAAATGAATATAGTTGACTTTGGTCAACATTTTTGGTAAACGGACCCGGACCCGTGATTCGACTGTCCCAGAGGGTCCGTAGGAAAATATAGGACTTGGGCATATGCCCGGAATAGAATTCCGAGGCCCCAAGCCCGAGAAATGAATTTTTAAAGAAAATTATTTTCTGAAAATAATAAAGGATTTTGAAATGAATAATTATGTGAAAACCGTGTTGCCGGGCCCGTATTACGGTTTCGGAGCCCGGAACAGGTTTATTATATGTTATGTGACTTATCTGTGAAATTTGGTGTAAAACAGACTTGAAATGACGTGATTCGGATTAAAAATGGGAAATTTAGAAGTTTATGAAGTTTAAGAAATTTCTAAGAGTTTTGAGGTTTAATTCCGTGTTTTTGATGATATTTTGATGATTTAAAAGCTTGAACAAGTCCGTAGGATGTATTGGGAGACGTGTGTGTTTTTGGTTTTGAGACCCGAGGGCTCGGGTGAGTTTCGGGTGGCTAACGGGATGGTTTCAAATTTGAAAATCTGGTGTAGGCTCAGCTTTCTGGTGTCTGGTGCGGGCTTCAGTGCGATCGCACACGAAGCCCTGCGATCGCATAGGCTTAAGGGGAGGGGTGGTCAGGTTGCTCTATGCGATCGCATCACCCCATCCGCGATCGCATAGAGGGGCTGTGTACCTGGGTGGGGGTTAGTTAGTTGTTCAGTGCGAACTCACCTCAAAGGGGCGCGATCGCAGAGGGTCCAAGGTTAATATTGTGCGAATGCATGCAGGGTGCTGCGAATGCACAGAGGTTAGCATAGGGCCTGGGGCTGGGAAGAATTGCCTTGTGCGATCGCACAAGGGCCCCTGCGATCGCAAGGCTTAAGCAACTCACCTCTATGCGATCGCATCTCATGTTCCGCGATCGCATAGCATTAAAAACGCCCAATTAATTCTTAAGTCCAAAATAGAACACTTGCACGGGAATTCTCCAAAGTTCAGCCCTCTCCTCCATCCCCAACCTCCATTTTCGAGCCTTGAGTCTACTTTTCCTCCATTGCTACACCGGTAAGCCTCGTAACCTTGTCTTCTTCCATTATCCATCACTAATCACTAGAAACCTACGCTTAAACTCATGAAATCAATTAGAAAATTGGGGCTTTTGGGTAGAACCTAGGTTTTGGGATTTTTGGGTGATTCAACCCCAATTTGGGGTCGAATCTTAAAACAAATTGTATATTCTTAATCGTGGGGTTATGGGTGAACGGGTTTTGGTCCGAACCTCGAGTTTAGACCACGTGGGCCCGGGGTCGAATTTTGGAAATTTTGAAAGAAAGGTGGGAATTGTGTATTTAGGCTATGGGATGGTGTTATTGAGTTATTATTGATACACTTAAATTAATTATGCTTAGATATTGTGGTTCCGGAGTTGAATTCAAAAGGAAAAGCGGTCTTAGAGGGTTGATTGCTATATTTTGGACCCGAGGTAAGTGTCTTGCCTAACTTTGGTGAGGGAATAGGTATTATTTGCTATGTGCTAAGTGAATATCATGTTCATTGCATAGGTGAGGTGACGAGTACCTATGCAATGTGTGTCAAGCATGCCCGTGAGTCTATTTTGATAGAAATTGCAGTATTTCTTCCATGTTTAGTATATTATGAGATTGTCTTTACTTGGTAATTTATTCTTGATTGAAAGTATTGGCTATTGAGTTTGAGAAGTATTGATACGGATGATAATACAAGTGTAGAGTACGTGATTAAGGTAATTGGTTATAGCTGAGACCCTTGCCGGGCATTTATTGAGTTATTGAATTGATGTTTTTCCCTTGCTGGGTGTTTCGGAACTGCTTATTTCCACTATGCTGTACTCCTTGCCTATTTATCTGATGTTGTTTGGTGAGGAAGAGTGTAAAGCACGAAGGGTGATGTCGTGCCATGATATTTGATTACATTGCATTGTGAGTAAGAGAGTAAAAGCACGAAGGGTGATGCCGTGTCATTGTTTACTTTTCTTACATTTATACTTGTTTCGTTGTCGATTTTGTTGGATTGTTTCCCTGGTTCACTTATATCTGTCAATTAGACTGCTTTACTTCACTTGTTTTTCCCTTTTTCTGCTCCCGTATCCCTTACTTGCTTGCTTATCCCTTGTCTTGTATTTTCCCTGTTACCTGCTGTAGATTAGGACAGNAGTCCACCTAGAGCTTCTAGGTATACCCGTTGGCGTTCGTGGGCCTTGGTATCCCTCCTACATTTGGATTTCCTCATTGTCTTGCCTTTTTCTTCTAGTTCCAATACAATTATATATTTCTTTCAGACTTTGTATTTAGCACTCAGTTAGTTAGTTCGTGAGGTTGTGGCACCCTGGTTTTGGGATATTTGCGATGTTGTTACCTTTATCATTCCATTATTCGTTTTGGGAATATTATTACTTTTCTGGTGTAAAAACTTTTGAAGTGATTTGAAAATGTTCGGTAAAGGCTGAAAGTTAAGGGAATTGAGATATTCCAGTAGAGGTTGAAAGGTTAATTGGCTTTATTACTGTTACGTTATTTTTTTTTTTATAAATGTCAAAGTGTTGTGTACGTCGGCTTGTCTAGCGGGTTCAACGTTAGACGCAGTCACGGTCTGAAAGGTGGGATTTCGGGTCGTGACAGCCCCAACATAAAACATGTCAAAATACATAGATACTCAAGTTCTTCCAATTCCATTATCAGTTTAAAAAAAAGGGGGAAAATCTTTTTGTATTTTTCTTTAGACTTTAAGCCCTCAAGAAAATTGTCTAAGATATCCATAGGGAAAATTCCAAAACCTTTTGAATATTCTACCAACAAAAAATTACCCGGTTCAAAGAGTCATACCTTGAAAAAGAACTCTGGCCATAAGAAAAATCAAGAGGGATTATTTCTACCTAATTATAATTATTTTTTTTCAACACACATGAAATAATACAACTAAAATAGCATAAGAAATCACACAAACAGTCTCTTCACCCCACACTTAAAATTGTGCATTTTCCCCAATGCACACTCAAAATTACAAGAGGGTAAAAGAAACACACTGGTAGGCCAAAGACCGAAGCATTAGTAACTCATGGGGTATTCAGACTTCTCCCAGGCTTGACCCTTTGTGTGGGGACCCCACACTTAGTTCCAACCATCTGGCTTGATGTTGCATCCTTCCAATAGCTATGCTTTCCATGCTCCTAAAAATCAAAAGCGACACTACAAAAAATAATACAATAAGAAAATAATTTAAAAAAAAAAAAAAGTAGTAAAGTTGGGTTGCCTCCCGACAAGCGCCTGATTTAACGTCGCGGCACGACATGAATCACTTTTTGCCTCCACTTAGAACGTATGAATTGAACCCCAAGTTTTGATTCAAGCTTATGGGTATGTTCCTGGGGGGGGGGGGGGGGGGGGGGGGTACAAATTCTTGTGCACCAAAAATTAGGTAAACTCTTCTTCACCTTTTGGCTCTCGACCGAGGAATATCACCTTGCCTAGACGACATTGAAATTTTCAAAATATAAGGCTCATCTACCTCTTCACTTGACTCCTTTTTATGCTCATAATCATCACTTCTTATTTTACCATCCAAACATAATTTATATAAGTGTTTGGAATGAGGTCTGACACGCTCAAATACCTGAACTTCAAGATTTTCAGCCTCCTCGACACAAATTATACTAGAGTCAACTAAATTTGTATCCTCAATGTCCTTGCTTGACTCTAATATCATTTCTTCAACATTGACATCATCAAATTCTAGCTGGTTAGAGTATTGGTGTTCTACTCTGGACCCCTCTATTGGCACCTCTATTTGTGTCTCTAATGCACATTGCTCCTGGCTAATATCCATAATATTAACTTGTTGAACATTAAAAGCTTCAATCAGTTGACTCACTTCAGCCTCCAAGTTGCGAATAGTTGCCTCTTGTCTTTGTATTTGCAGTTGTGTCTCATTATTATTTCCCACAAGGTACTTTAGCATATCCTCGATCTCTTTTAGGTCATCATCCCTGGGTTTTTTGTTCCTAGTAACTTCACAAGAAAAGGAAAAACCATCATAGTAAGGGGTTGGGGGACGATAAGAAATATAAGCACAACCATGAAAGTGATCTTCTAGACCACCACACGTATCACACTCATTCCACACATAAGATTGAGTTGGTGCACATAACCCCACTCTCGAAAATATTTTGATAATTTTTTCATGTGTGAACTTCACAATATGCATAAGGATCAAAAGTAGAATTACCAACACGTTAACTCCCATAATTCCAAGATGTCATGTTTCTTAAATCAAAAATATAAATAAATAAATAAAACAAAATAAAAGTTCAAACTTGACACCAAGCAATATTTACAACTACAGCTACCCCGTTAGTTCCCCGGTAACGGCGCCAAAATTTCATCACGCCCAACGCTAGTCCTAAAAAGGATAAGAGGTCGCTGCAAATATAATCCGGTCTAAAAGTCCGGAGTCGAATCCCACAGAGAACTAAGATTTCGCTATAACTGTTCAATATCGCAAAGAAGACAAGATCGAACAATTCTTAAGTTATAAAAATTAAGATTCTTATATCTAACTAATTAACTAACAAATTAAAGTAGTAAATTAACAACTAAAAATACTAAGAGTTGGAGATTAAATTAAGGATGTCTAGAGTTATGTTTCCCAAATGTTGGAATCTTTCTCGCTATGTTCCCTACAATTTTGTCTATGTATTCTCTACTGATAGTGAGCACTTTAGGTGCCGTAATTCTCTCTCGAGCAACTACAACAATTTACTAGACATATTTTCTCGAACTACGCTAGTTGGCTTTATATAACTGCTCACTATGACCACGTCAAGGCTTTGTTATTTCTAAACCTACCTTCAAAAATTGATTTCTCACATACGTTAGGAGTGACGTTGTTCAACAACCGCCTAAATATGTATCCTTTCTCAAGCAACACATAATAAATAGGCACAGTCAATCAATGACCATTCAATCAACTGAAATAAGCACGTAGTTGAACAAGTAGATAAATCCAAAGGTTAAATTATATTAAAACATAACAAGAATTCATCCTCCAAGAGGTTACATCAAAACTCTATATAATAAATTAGTTACTCATAATAGTATGTACAATACTAAAAGTCATAACCAATAATGAAAAGTAGGAAGAAAAAGGAAAAAAACTCGTGGTTGAATCTTGCTCCTTGCTTCTCACGTATTCTTGCCTCCTTGGGTGTTGTCTTATCCTAAAGTAGTGTCTCCCCCTTCAAAAGGACATTTTATGATGTATTTATATCAATTAGGTTTGATGTGGGGCGTCATTGATCTCTCCTAATCCGAAAAGGACATGTTGAGGCGCGTGCCAGAGTTGGTGCAACACGCGACTTCTGGCACGCTCCTAGTTATTTCTTCTTTTTCTTTGTTCTTCCGCGTGCTAGGTCCAGTGCCAAACTCCATACTTCGTTATTTTTTTGTTTATTTCCAAATCCATTTTGCGCCTACACTCACGCAATGCACCAATTGTGGCACGCTTCCAACCCTTGCAACTCTATCTTTTTGCATCAAATCATCTAATTCTTGCCAACTTCCATCCAAATTCACTCCTACACATGATAAACACATAATGAGTATGTTTCATGTTTATAAGCATGTGATCTCCAGCAACTCATATAAGAAATAATATGCAATCCTATTTAAAAATATGCATTTTTTATCATTTATCACTTCGCCTCTTAATATGCCGAACCATCTCAACCTCGCCTCCCGTATCTTATCCTCCAAGTGGGCTACTCCCATCTTATACCTAACAACTTCATCCTAATCTTATCCAACATGATATGCTCACACATCCATCGTAACATCCTCATCTAAGTTAAATAAAAATAACATTTGTGTGTGTCATAAAATCAACTCCTCTTTTAACATGATAAGCAATTTTCATTTCCTCTTTGTCTTTATCTGCTCGACTAATGATTTAGAATGTGAAAATAATTATTACGTACCCAAGAAAACAAAATTCTAATCAATTTTGTTGTTCAAACTTCATAGTTTCTTACACCTCCTCTTTTCATCACCACTCTTTTAAATTGTAGATTTGAAAGTTTTTAATTGAATTTACAAATAAATAAATATGTATGTATATATGCTTCATAAAAATGAAATAAAAGAGAAAACACGAAAGAAACAATATTGAAACTTTATTCAAGAAAAACATGAAAAACCTCTCATCTTATAAGAGAATTATTTTGGTAGTTATTAAAAAAATTATTTCGAAAAAAGGTCAAAATTTACAAATTCACTATAAACATCTTCAATACGTCATTTCTTATATTTTGCGGTCATTAATACTCTTGACTTTAATAGAGCTCCTTGCTTCGGGAGAAAAATCCAAATTTGTACATCTTCGACGTGGCTTCATAATTACTACTCTGTTATATTTAAGGTTACAATATAATAAAATTGTTGCCGAAAATATAATAAAATCGATCGAATTTACTATTTACTTTATTATACTGATTATAATGATCAACTTTGATTTTCTTTTTCTGCGAGGGAGTACCGTAAAAATAGTACAGACTAGTTAATTTTTAGACTGGTAACTGAAAAATAGCTAGCTTTGTAAAACTATTTAAAAATAGTGACTATTTTGTTGAAATACGAAAAATTCCAATATAATGCTAGATTATGGAGCTCCTGCTTATAAATTTTCAGCATATTATGTTGGAACTCTAACACATGGAAAGTTCCAGTATACTATGCAGGGCATGGAACTCTTCGTATAAACTTCCAGGTAGAGATGTAAACGACAAACCGCACCAAACTGATATTCCGAGTCAAACTAAGAAAAAAGACCCGACTATGGTTCGGTTTGATTTGATTTGATGTTGGGAATAAACACCGACCATAATTGATTTTTTAACTAAAAAATTCGAACAGAACCAACCCTACATTACATGTATAAAAGTTTTTAATATATTTAATGCATAAAATATTTATTGTAACATAGTTTATAAATATATCTTAAACTTTTTTATAGTTTTATCTTTTAACATATTATTGCGAGCTTGAACTTATAATTTTTGAATGTTCCAATAAATTTTATAGTACATAAATATTAGTAACTCAAATAAATCCCAAAATGCTAATGCTACTAAAAGACATTCAATTTAATTGCACTAGGAATGACAATTGTGTTGGATATTTATTTTCTAATTTTGTCATGGTTCAGATAAAATGCATAACTTATCTTTTTAGTGTTTAATCATGTAAATAGTACTAGTACATACTAGGCAAAAGGGTCAAATATATCTATGTATCCTTCATTATACTGTTGGGTTAAATTTACTTTTACTGTTAAGTAAATTTCTAAATATACCCTTAGTTTAACGGACTTGCCACGTGGAGGCTTATAAGTGAAGACCCAACCCACAACTTGAAAAACCCGAGATTAACGCAATAGTATAACACCACGTGGAGGCAAGTCCGTTAAACTAAATGCATGTTTAGAACTTTGCTTAGCGGTAGCGGCGAATTTAACCCAATAGTATAACGGAGGATACATTTGAACGATAAATGATAATAGAGGATATATTTGGTCCTTTTCGTACTTGTTATGTCCATTTTTATTAAGGCTTATTAATAATATTTATTTTATGCAACTTTAATATTATAGTACAAGATCATGACTCATCTCATATTTTATGCTATTTTCTTGCAAAATACCTTATATAGTTTTGTCTTGCTATGATAAATAAATATTTGGAGCACAAATTCGATGTTTTGTGCTATGATGACTTTATGAACCAAATAAAACCGAAAAACACAAAAATCCAAAAAATCCGAGAAATACCGAGATTAAAAACCTTTATTGGTTTGGTTTGGTCTTTAGATTTAATATCCCGACATAATTGGTTTGGTTTGATAATTGAAAAACCCGAACCAACCAGACCTATGTACACCCCTACTTCTTGCATATTATGTTGGAACTCCAGCACATTATGAAATTCCAGTATATTATGCTAGAATTTCATATGTAAAAAATTCGACCTCTAGTATATTATACTGGAATTTTTCCAGATTTTAAAAAGTATTTTTGTTTATATTTTATCTTTATATGAAAAAGTGGCTAAATTTCGATTACTTTTGAATTGTGGCTATTTCTCAATTATCAGTTATAAATCTAGCTATTTTTGATATTTTCTTTTCGGGAATTACCACTTCCCTTTGTCAAGCAATGGCATTGCGACGACATATCACATGGGCTTGTCTCTAATTGTGGGCATATTAGCAATGTCACATCAAATAATTATATTTTCTCAAATTCACATCTCTCGTTATATATGCATTACATACACATAATATCACACATGAGTGTATCTTTCATGTTAAAGCCACTTGTGCAAATTGAAAAGACATGCACAAACTCTTTTTTCATTTTTATCCAATTTAATAAAAGTTTTTTTATACAAAAAAAAATGTCCCTAACATATGGAATTTATTTTATGATTGTCCTCCATTAATCTATTGGCTCCCTAAAAATTAGGGGAATATAAGATATTACGTTCATAATAGACAAGACAAGAGCCTTTATTTTAAGGACGGGTTTAAGTATGTAAAAGATATTTATACGAAAGTTAATTATGAAGTAATTATAGATTAATCTAAAATAACGTAACTCCAATAAAAACGAAAATTAACCTAGTAAACCTTCACTAACGGCGTAATCAACGTATTTAACTTAAATCAATTTCGAATATGGTATACAATATTTGGAATTTATACTAATATAGCCCATATAGTTATTGATTATTACATATTCTGAGAGTTTGACATTCTGTTTTAGATATCTCTAAGAATTCGAACCTCAACAAGTGGCGGAAAAAAAGAGCAATTTTCCAAATTGACGATAAGGATAGAAGTGACTATTTTATGTTATATCTGATCAATGACTATTAAGAATAAAGGTTTAATATTTAATTATATTCGAGATATCTTTAGTTATTTTCCTCTTTCTTATATCAATAACTCAATTAAGAGCCCATTTGGACATAAGAATATTTTTACTTCTTTTCGAAGTCAATGTTGGCCATAAAATTTTTAATTTTCACTTGAGGATGAATTTTGAGATTTTTCAAAAATTTGATAAACCCCAAAGAGTTATTTTTCAAAATTTTCACTTAGATCACTCGTAAAAAATTAAAACAACCCAAGATAATATTTATGTCCAAACATAACTTCAAATACCATTTTCACTTGGATAAAAAAAATCACTTTTTTTTGGAATTTTACAATTTATATGTCCAAACGCCCACTAAAATGCAATTTATCTCTAAGAACAAAAAGTTTGTTATGTTTTATACATTTAGTTTGATTGGTAATGGTCCTTGCCGATCATCCATATAATATTCACAAAGGAACTCCATATATTTGAATCCTCTGTTTGAGTAAGACCTAAATTCCAAAGACGATTTCAATAGACATCTTTAGATACCTTGGATACAAGTAAATGTCCACATAAAAAGTAAAATAGTTTAAATTAAATACTCATGTTTGGGTTTTTCATCTGCAGCAGTGAACAAAACAGTCTTCCAAATTCACCTATGTACCATGTCAGTATATTTTTGACAACGATGGTGCCCGGGCCAAGGCACCTAGACTAATTACAACGACTATCCGGTACCTCCCACCAGTGCAGATACTGAGTAACTCTGTCCACTAACGCTTAGACAGATGGGAAGAAGTAACCTAGTATTTTTGTAGTGTTGTACATTTTCAGTATTAGTCAGAGGAAAAAAGAAGGTTGCAAACAACATATTGGTATTACCTACCAAGTATAGAGTATCAAAACTGATACTAAATCACAAGTATGTGCACAAGGCATCTCGACATATCTATGTTACAGCAGCTTTACAGATCACAAGGTTAACAAACAGCTTGTGCCTCTAATATCAACCTATGATAGTATCTCCAGCTTATTACACTCGCTGACAAACAAATATGTATAAGCACTGCTAATGGAGAAAATTTAAAATAGACATCTAACTACTTTGTCAAGAAAACTGATAAGGACTATGCTTTCCATGAGAAAAAACTCGATATTTGATGCATAACCAAAGATCCTGTACATATAACACATGCTTTATCATGTCGAAAGATAGAGATGGAACTCTGTGGAGAACAAGAAAAGGGAAAGAAAGTAATACATACAGGAAAAAACAAAGACTAACTTAAGCTCTTGGGTAGCGTGATCGCCCTTTCTTTCTGAGGAACTCGGGAATCTCTACTGAACCACCTTCCAAAAAGGACGCAGGACGTCTGTTACTTCCAAGTGAGGCATCTCCCTGAGTTAGTTGGTTCCCCTGTAGTCGAACACCATAAAACATACATTACAGGATGACCAACACTTAGGGTCGTTTGGTTGCTGCCTTGCTGGTTAGAGTTATGTAAGGATTAGTTATGGAGGGTTTAATTATATGGGATTAGTTATGCAGGGTTTAATTATATGGGATTAGTTATGCAGGGTTTAATTATATGGGATTAGTTATGCAGGGTTTAATTATGCAAAGTTTAGTTAGTCCGTCTTCTACCC
The DNA here is from genome assembly GCA_005239495.1 of Nicotiana undulata. Classification (NCBI taxonomy): domain Eukaryota; kingdom Viridiplantae; phylum Streptophyta; class Magnoliopsida; order Solanales; family Solanaceae; genus Nicotiana; species Nicotiana undulata. Next base: position 95,133 of record ML286608.1, read on the forward strand.
TGCATAAAATAATACAGTACATGAATTGACTAACTTTATACCTGTTTTATTTATGTGGAATTGTAAAATGATAACGAAACACCCTACTTGGTATGCTGAATTTTATACAAAGCATCAAAAAAGCTAATGAACCTGGTAGCTATGCTAGTTTTAATACATGAATAACTCCCTACCCAACCAGCAGCCAAACGACCCTTAAGGTTTTTCTTTTATAGCATAGATGTGAAGGGAGAGGGTGAAAAAGAGGAATACCTGGAGAGGTCTCCCATCACTTTCTTCTTGGCGCTTAAAACCAGTGGCTATTAGGGTTATGCTGACCTGCATCACGTGGATAACATGAGATTGACCAAGAAGAGAAATGTAAATTTGTAAGGACTTCAGGGGAAACAACTTCAAATTAGTAGTTGAAAAGTACCAAAATCAACTGATCTTCTACGTCTCAATACATTGAGACAAATTAGAGATATCCAACTAGATGTTTTCTAAATCTCATCTAATCCCTACCACTAATATATACGCCTCAAAACCAAATTTAAAATACTATTGGTATACATCAAACCCAATGCAATTGTGACAACTAAGCTTTAAATCTAACTAGTTGAGTTTGTATATATGGATCTTTACTTTCATTATATTCCGTTTCTTTGTTAACGTTTGCATTCAACGGCATTCATCTAATGGATACCCAACACCTACTGCTATATAATACTGCTAGTCTCAAAATTGTTTTATTGAGCTTTCCTTTCACTTTGGTAGGTATTTTCATATGGACAGCACTCCCGGTTGTATTCCTCCAAAAAAAAATTAATAACCGTGGTGTCCGGTTCCGCAGGATACCTGCCACCTCCCACCGGCAACCGGTACCAGGTAACTCTATCCACCAAGGCTTGGATAGGTGGGAAGAAATCACCTCGTGTTTTTTGCCTCCGCTGGGATATGAACCTGAACCTTATGATTCTCACCCACTTCATTGACCACTAGGTCACACCCTTGGGTGGTTGTATTCCTCCATTTTATTGATCCTATTTTAATTTTGTGGTTCTTCATCTTCTATTCTGCCATTATATTGAAAGCTTCTAGTCTAGATGCTCAATAGTTCGCATTTAGGAACCACAATCTGTCTAATCTCACTTCACCGCATTCTTCTTGTGGGAGCTAAAGTTGTAATGCATATTTTCTGTATTACACTTCTACTTATCATACGACCCTCCCACTACATAGTGCATCTCTATAATTTCATTGGCTCATTTGCTAGCTTGTTAATTAACACAACCTCGTCCTATATTCTACTAAAGAGCTCATCCATTAATAGGGTATACTAGTATAGGCTCAAGTACGCTAACGGTTAGTTCATTCATAACACGCTAAATGTACAATGATGATAAATCATGAGAATGACAAGTGATAATAAGATCTTTGTGTTGCAAAATTAGAAACTACTCATGTTTTTCATGAACTGATAAACAAAAAATGATGTATAAAATGAAGCCAATGTTCACATCCACTGCGTTTTTTCTCAATGGAACAAAAATTTCACATCGACGGTACGGCGAAGAAGGCAGTTTTTTTTAAGGCAAGTTTGTTTCTGTTTTCCAACTTTAAGCACTTAATCGACCAATTAGAAAAATGTTGGAAGGCAAGGAGCCATACAGCTGCCTCCTCGTAGGTTCAGGTGTTTACGAAAATAGAAAAGGCTCTAATACCATGTAAAAAAGTAATAATGAGGAAGAGAAAGTTGTAGAAGGAAGAAGAGAATGGAACTGATTATCTCTATAATTCTCTTGATTGTTCAACAACTTTCTCTTCTTCCTGTTCTCTTTCTGCATGATATCAGATTCTTGCAATTTTGGTTGAGACAACAACAACAACAACAACAACTAGGGATGGCAATGGGGCGGGGCGGGGCGGGTTTGGTAAAACCCACAAAAATGTCAACCCGCCCCGCCCC